>JAAAKL020007205.1:1790-17138 GCA_010016065.2 Carybdea cf. marsupialis auct. non (Linnaeus, 1758) | reverse complement strand
AAATCCTTACTTCGTTTCAGTTACAAATAAATGATCAAAATCTAAACACTCCTTAGGTTACATTTCTCCCTGGTATGCATAAAGTGGACACTACTTGTTAGTTATGTATTGTTATACACTTGGAACCCATTATCTGTTGTTTAAAATAGAAAAGAGAAAACTCAAGTTTACTTTGAATTTGAACCTTTTAAACTAAATTACAACATAGATCATAGAGTATGACCTTATCATGTATGTATTTTAACTTTAATCTCTTATATAGTCTGAACTTACTTTCAACGTTGGGTAGTAACTAAAAACAAAGAGAAACTAGAGTTTTCAAAGCAAAAGAACTTGGAGACAGCCCCACTACCCTCTGGTTTGACAGGGCCTGAAAAAGCTTGGTCTATTTATGGCTGTAACTAACAAGACTGTTTTTAATGTATTGGAACATTTGTACTTAACGTAGCTAATAAACGTCTCATTATATTTCTATGTCAGATGTAACTTTCGATAGTTTAACAACCATCATATTAAAGATTTGAATAGTCTGGGTCCTCTCTCTTTCGGTTTAACATATTTGTATTTCTCCATTTTAAATCGCAATCTATAGACTGTCTCTAACATCAATGGTCCTCGACTTTCTCATACATTGTTTCTAATTGAAGCAAATATACTTTTTCAGGCTGAAACTCATCATTTATTCATTTACATGATATGTTCTTATGTTTTAAAATGTTCTTGTAGACAGAAGCGGCTTTTCTTTCCCATCAGACACTTTGCGATTTGAAGTAGAAGATCATATCCAAACAATACATCTTTACAGACGTGTTTAAAATCAATATCGATTAATCTTGATGTATTTACTTGTAATATTGTTTAGTCAAGTGTCCGAGTAATGATGTATTTATTTTGTACGATTAAGTTTGTTTAAAAACCGATTGATAATTAATTTTTAATGATAGGAGATGAGAACAATGAAGAAAATTTTAGCTCTATCATTATTATCATGCGCTCCATATGTCATTATCCGGATTTCAAACTTTTGAAGGGTTAGATGTTGAAACCAACCGGTGGCGGATTTGGCGTTGCTGCTGCTCCCGAACCCAGGCCGTGACAAATATTCTGATATCTTTAAGTCTTTCGATGTTTCTTTGAGTTTCCCTGTAGTTATCCTCTGATTCTGAAGCTCCTCAATTGGTTGTTTAGCGCAGTGGTTCTATTCCGAGTTCTCTTACTTTATAAACCGCCTTAAACAGTCGGATTTATGACAAATAACCACATCCTAGATACAAGATGCTTTTGCCGTACAAAAACATGGATTCTAAAGTAGGACAAAATCCCTGTCTAACAGTTCCCAAAACGCATATAACCGCAATACACAACTTAGGGATGATGCACAAACATGGCCTATGGATTGTTTGTAAACATAAAAGCATTAGATAACGGAAACACTTTCAGTAGAACTTCTAAATTTCAAATATGCAATGCTTTAAAATGCATCTTGGTTCAACCATGTTTCATTGACTTGTTGATCACCCTCTCTTTACACACGAATATGTAGTGCTGTAGCCAATCATCCTATGTTGCCGTACGTTTCTGATTACGGCTTGTTCGTATCATTAAATTGCAGTACTGGCATAATTTAAAAACCAACATGTTGCTAAGCAAAGTACATGTTCATTATAGTACTTTTTTCAAACTAAAGTTGTTTTGCCCAAATGTTTATGTACTATAATGGCCCCGGAAAGAAGCAAGTGAAGACATGAATGCTATTGTGACGAGAAGTTCTGGTTGTATGCACGAATAAGGGCTGTAGCATTTCACACCGACACCGGGCTTTATTGACATCAGTACAATCTCCTAGTGACAATAGGTTTCACGTTTGAAAGTTTCACCAAAATTAAGCTTTGATGTAGGACCTCATGAGGTGTACACCACGACCCCTCAGATCTCTTCTTTCCTTACTGATGTGGCCTTAGGTACCACTGATATATACTGCTACCTGCTATAGACAGGTACTATAGTTTCCCTATTAGTTTGACTATTATTATCCTAAAAGGGGTAATAACTAACCAAGTGCACTTTGAAATTTGAGATCAAAGGCTAAGTTTCAGTTTACTATGACTAGGTTGTCACACCTTGTACAGTTGATACACTTCCTCCAACTACAACAAATCGGAACTCCATGGATCATCAAAATATACGCCAAAATTAGTGGTAATAAATCTTGTTCTGATAACAAACGAAAACTTTATGTTTAAAACATAGCAGCATTGAATTGCTATTTATTGCCATTGGAAAATAAGGATAGTTTTAATTTATACTGATAAAAATATCAATCAATTAGCAGAAAAGAATGCGCTTACTACAATGTCATGCTGATTGAAGCTGGTACAGTTTCGACTTTAAGTATTTTATTTGTTAAAGACAGGTGGAAAAATATTATGACAATTTAACCAATACTGGTAACATATTGATGTTATTTTATTTAACTATCTAAGCTCATCCGATTATATCATGTGACACAACGTGCCGGCTAGTAACAAACACAGCTTTTCCCATGAGTTGGGCTGCACTGACATTAAGAGCAAGATCAAGTAAGAAAGACATGCATTTTTTCAGTACAATCTTTCATTATGGAAGTGTTTGGCTTCTGTCCATATTGTCAGAGGTGGATGCAATTCAAGAAACCATGTTGACCAGAGAGTTTTATGGAAACATAAAAAAGATACCCATGTCAGTTAGAAGAGCGCGAGGTCCGCTACAATGTGTCCATTTTGGTGTCCGCACGAAAGGTTGCAAGACTGTTGCCTTTAGACAAAACCAGACTGGATACTGCTTTCTTTATGATTCACTGACAAAGAATGATGTAGAAGATGTGCAAGGAGAAAACTTGGCATTGCAAGGAGTGGCTTACTTCCTCAATTGGGTATGTATCAAATGATCTATTGCTACATTCCTACAGTGATTGTGTATATTTCATAAGGGATAGAAAAATGTTTATGTATAATTGCCCTGTGCAACCAGTTTGTCGCCGGCACGATTCAAGGAAGTCTAGATATGATTGCCATACGACGCCACTTAGTAACTGGCGTGATGCAAGAGTGTTTCTTAAACAGCAGTAGTTGTTAGGTCTAATTGATTGATTTGTAACGTACTGTGAGTAGGCAACTTCCATATTATAAATGACTTCTTTCTCTGGTACTGAATACCACAGCTCTTACTCTTCAGGTGATCGCCATTTTAATACAAACTGAATGAGGAATCTTATGTACAATTTCAGGAACCGAAGAGCTGCAGAGAGGCGTATGAAGAGGAAGCAATGGTTTCTTCTGGAACATTGGCATTAAGAGGCATTGGGGAACATTATTGCAAAAGAAAACCAAGGGGCTGTACCAATGAGGGATGGACATTAGCAATGAAAGTCGATGGCAGTCAGGTAGGTAAGCGTAAAAAAGATGCCAATGGGCGTGATTGATGTTTTGCCAACAGATATTTTGGTAAGTAAGATAAATAATATAAGAATGTACATTACGCAATTTTTGTTTATAATTAAATGCCAAGAGACCACGAAACGTGAAAGAACCCGAAAAGATGCTCTACAAGGATACAAATTTTTTTAAAGCTACAGTAACTTCTTTAAAAAATCTTCAAAAAATGTGCAAATGAATGAAATACCTCCTTTGGGAAACTAAAACTGCAATGATATGACGCCTTCAATTAACGGAAGAAATAAGTTTTTTGCTAGTGAACATTCTTCTGAAATGTCACCTTCTTTACGTCACTCTAACGTGACTTTTCAATTAAGTTGATACTTTACAGTTTTCTTTATATGTTTGAGAAGTAGAATCCGTTGACTCCCAATCGTGAATTCGTAGTCGACGTTCTGTGCTATTCTACGATGCATCTAGGGGCTTACAGAATAAAAGTGTATTTCTTGATTATTAATAATTTCGTTATCATTTTTCTCAGAACATTCATGCAGAGCTAAAAATGTATTTTTCCTGTGCTGGTATATCCGCCATTCGATCTGTAAGAGTATATATGTCACTTGTAATATTATTGACCATGTTCATAGCAATTTCCCAAATCTAGTACTTAATTATAGCCAATTATCTACAATAAAAAGATACCGATAAATGAAGATATTTTAGAAAAAATATCAAGTATTCCAAAACATGTCTTAATGTAAATGGACATTTTTTTCGTTTTTGCCGTGCGAAATGTCAAAAGAGCTATTGATTGTTTAAAAAATATCTAGCCTGGCATACGAGAGTTGTGGTCTGTAGCGATCTATTTTGAGCATATCCAGACTTCGAGTTGATTTCCTGCTAATCAGTTATTGAGATCTGCTTTAGGACTTATATTAATTCTGTGTGTTGTAATTGGGTGACAATCAGTAACTATTGACGAATCTTACTCGCGATAAATTTTTTACTTCACTTTTTTTTCGGTACTTATCATTTCAAGTGTTACCCTTTCTCGGCAATAATACTCGGCATTTTTTAATTGTATATTTTCACAGACTATTGTTCGGGACAGTCCTTCCATTTTTGTTCCACGTGGCACATAGTGTCTAGTTTCCATAGTTACATAATTCTTAACGTCGATGTCCACCTGTCGGGTATTTGAAGCGAATGGGCAGAGTTGGGAAATGGAGTATACTAATTAACAAAACAAAAAGACATCCGTTCATCAACAAAAGAAGTTAAAAGCAACACGAAATGACGTAACATATCCTTTACATATGCTACCACTCCCTATGATCACTAGCGCCTCCTTGCCGCCCCGATACCCCACTGGCGCCCCTTCAAGAAGTACTATTACCTATTTGGTGCGCCACCATCCCTATTTAAACGCACTGAGCTATTCACTGAGTCATATTTATTACATAGTGTTGCAAGTTACTCTTCGTTAACTCGCTGGTCTTCCGCTTTGCCTTTGCACGTGCACAAGCCGTAAAGAATCTGTTTCCGAAAAGAAATAGTCTAACCCGTAGTGTTTCTTTATTTTTTTAGAGCACTTTTAAATACTCGTCTAAATACTGGACCAATGCGAAAACATATGATGAAGAAAATTGCCTTCTGAACATCACATCGTGTCAAGAAGGAAAGTTTAAAGCCTTCGTGGTTCTTCCCTTTACTTCGATTTGCTTGGCAATGGTAAAAGATGGAGGAAAATGGCGCGGGCTAGAACTTCCGATAAGAGCAGCATCACTTCACGAGATGTTCAAAAGAAATAAGTACATCCCATCAACTGTAGGACGAAAGAATTGGAAATTATTGATCCGAAAATCATCGAGTCAGCAGTTTTGCAACCAAGAAGGTATCAACAATGAGACACCTAGTCTGAAAGCAAGAATTGGAATCATTAGTAATAACCACAGGAACTGTTTGGACGTTGATTCCTTCATTGGCGTTGGATTGCCATACTTCGGTGCTTTCAAGGCTTCTAGCGGGAATTTCGCCCGCTATCAGGCTGACAATGAAGATGCGAATATTATAACAACGTCGTATATTTTAATTCGATAATGTGGTAATGGGACGAAGTTTGTAAAACCTTAGAAGCCACTCATGAAATACCACCCATTAAAATATTGACATCAATATCTGAATTAAAGGTGAAACAGATAAACTTTTGGGGAGAAAGTATGATGATGGATAGTATTTGTTCTGGGTTGAAGTACGAACGGGTTAAGATGGAGCTAAATTTATTGGGCGCGTTGTGCCATTTTCAGGTGACTTTTACCTATATCACTAGAGTAATTGGTGCGTTGGTTTATTTATGTACAATTTTATTGTTTGAAGTCGTTGATGAAACAAGTTAAATGTATCTTACAATTTACTGTACCTTTATTGTTCTTTAAATATACTTGAGACTAAAGCTTGCATTTTTTGAATTTAGCTTTCGGTCGGTCCTCTTCAGAGTCACACAAACCGCTGTTTCATTTATAGTTTTTTTTGCACTGTATTTATGGAGTAGAGGAAACAGGGATTGCTCTTTTATATTGCGCCTAACTGGCATTTGTGATCGATTTGAGTTTGTTATAAGCATTTCCCATTATGTCCACATGGAACAACCAATTGTAACACGTTGCGCTATTATTTTGATCCAGCTCGTTGTATTTATGATGAATGGTTCGGATGAGCATCATGCGAAAAGAGCTTTTCAACCTTGCAGCATGACTTGTCTTTTCAAAGCAATTCTTATCTTCTACATCTAGTCTCATTTGATTTTGTGCAAATATTAATGTTGAAGGATTTCTGTTCAGCAATATAATTTTTCTGGTTTAATTTTCACTTTTTTGTGAGTAAAGGACAGTATCATTCATCGATCATAATCCCAACAGTACAGGAAGTACGAGAGGTGTTCAGCTTAGCATACATCATGGCGTTGAATTTGCTGTTCATTTGAAGAAAACGCTTTAATTTATATCTATATTTTCAAATCTTGAGACATAGTAGCAGGTAAGGAGATTCAACAATGTCCTGATTTAAACGTTTTCGGTATGCCAATACGTCGATGCGAGGAAACAAATATACTTTTGTATTCTGTTGGATAAATAAAGTCACGGAAGGATTATTCAACTATCAGCAACCATGATTAGGTCGAAAGTGTACGGGGAACTTCCTCGTTCTTTGTGAAAGCCATCATCGTATTTCCTTACCTTGTTATCAGTTAATGTATCCTTAACATCACTATCAAAAACCGAGCTTGTAGAGCCTCGCTTTCACACAGAAAAATAAGTTGTAAAGAGAGTTACTTCTCTTGGGTTGGATGTACAGTGATCTAGCTTGATTTCTACTATTTTATACAAGAAATAAAGTAAATTCTCATATGATGAGTCTACTAAGTTAAAATACCATTTTTTAATGATTTTTCTCTCGCAATTTCATACTGTCTGTTCTGTAATCTATGTTTTAAATATATAAAAATACGTTTGTTTTATAACAGTGATTCCGTTTTCATATGAGACTTGAACAATTTCAATTAGTGATTGCCCCAAGAGACGTTGGTCCTAACAACGGATAATTGACCCTGGGCATGATTGTCAAGAAATAAGACCAATTAAGTATCTAAATATAATTTTAGGCAGCTCATTGTATGTATCAGTAACAGTTATTTTGCAAAGGGAGACATCAATGATATTGCTAAAAATTTCATTTTTCTCTGCAGCCACTGATTTTAGTGCCTCCTCTTTGAAAAGTGATATAAATATTAGATATGCTATTATGTTTTACTTTAACTTCCCAATAATCTTATGTAGCTGATGCAGATTCAGCTTTCTTGTATGAATGTCTACAGCAACGTGCGCCTTTACAATTGATCATTGATATGTACGGCTAAAAAGATTATAGTTGCGCCCCTATAGATTTGTATCAATGGTTGTCTGCTACACACGTTAGAGTGACAGATTCACAGGTATGTCGTGAAGAGAGATAGATATGTTTGCTCTATATGCTCTTTTTACGTGGCCATCATGTTATGGTCTCCGGTATGGTCACCGGTATGGAGATAATGAGGCGACTACAAAAATATGTTATAAATACGGTTCATCGTACCTTAGTTGGTAATGGAGACGCCGCGAATGCTTGAGTCATGAGTACGAATAAATGTTTGTATTTTTTTTTCTTTCTTTCTTTCTTTCTTTCTTTCTTTCTTTCTTTTTTTCTTTCTTCCTTACTTTCTTTCCTTCTTTCTTCCTTACTTTCTTTCCCTCTTTCTTTCTTTCTTTCCTTCCTTCCTTCTTTCTTTTTTTCCCCTTTCTTTCTATCCCTCTTTCTTTCCTTCCTTCCTTCTTTCTTTCTTTCTTTCTTTCTTTATTTCTTTCCTTCTTTCTTTCTTTCTTTCTTTCCTTCCTTCCTTCCTTCCTTCCTTCCTTCCTTTTTGATTTATTTACTTATTTATTTACTTATATCGAATGTTTTGACAGGCTTGTACCACCTTACTTTGCAAGGGATGGAAAGGGTCATGTAGTCATGGCAACCATTGTTTTACCACGAAACACCGAATGAGTGAATGAAGAATTGAATGAATGAGGGAAGGAAGGGATTGACCAACATTGTTATTGATTGCTTTAGTTTCATACCTTTACCTTACTTAACCTTAATTATATTTGTACGTTAGTGGGATTTAAGGTCTCGATAACCTTTGTACATCAAGTGTGTCTGCAGCTTTATCTTTGATTTCCTCCCACGTGCAATCCTCGTTGAGGTTAGCTTAGATAGACAAATTTCTCGAGGCCATATTTGGTCTTCCGCGAATATGTTTTAGTCTATTTCAAAACAAGTCTTGGGGTAACATCTTTATTTATTTTCCACTAGTAGCCAAGCCATTTTGGTTTCCTTTATATTCTATCAAGCGCTGCTGGAATTGGTCCCAACACTCTCCTTCGAACTAGAAACAATGGAAAGCTCGATCTAGTCTTTTCATAGATCACTGGGGGACACTCATGCGGTTGCGTATCGCAACTTAGAAGAGTGAGGGCTAGCTACGCATGGTCTTTATTGCCTTACTTCCTAAATAACTCAACAATATTTCGGCGAACCTTTTCAGACATATTATTCTCTCGGGAGAGTTCGGTGTGACCTATATTGGCTTGGTTAGTTAATTAACAGAAATTGTATGGATATTTCAAGCAGAGTCTTTCAGCACTTTATATCATCAACGACCTGCGTTGCCAAGGACAATGCAATCTATACCTTCGATAAACTTTAGCAGCGATTAACTTACCGGTCTGGTCATTATGACCAATGACATTTACTTCAATGTATTTGTTTCGTATAAATGTGGTTGTTAAATCAAACAGGTATGGTGGTATGATTATAGCTTGTATTATTTAAGAATGATCTGCTAAGGTCAATAATTACACCAGTACTTGCAAAGTAGATATTGTCATGAAGTGTTGTTGCAGCACGCTGACAGGTTGGAGTCAAGTGGCATTGCAGCCAGGGTAGCCAAAAGTTTGAAATAGTTTACTTGCAGTGAATCAAATCAAAAAATTTCTCGATTGTTTTTCAATCATTAACAGACAACATTATTGGATAAAAGTAGAGAAAAGTAGAGAAATAGTGGAGAAATAGTAGAGAAAAGTAGAGAAATACCGGAGAAATAGTAGAGAAAAGTAGAGAAATACCGGAGAAATAGTAGAGAAAAGTAGAGAAATAGAAAACATTTTACTATTAAAACAACTGACAGCAGCTTAGTGAAGGGGTGACGGTAATCTTTTCCCCGCCCTATGTCAATCAGAAGAGATGGACTTCCCTACTAGTTGCTTATATATACATGTTTGAAAGATGAGTAATAAGCATTGGACGACTGCTAAACAATAATTTATGTTCTTACGGGTGCCCTAGAAGGTGAGCCCTTTTCCTTGTCTAGTGTAGTTACTGGGAGAGACAAAAATGATGTAAAGGTGTATCGTTTGCAGTAACATATAGATTGCCGCTGACGAGAGCCATGTGTAGATTTCATTGATGACTTTAAAAGATTAAAAGAAAGAAGTACAGTGGTTATTCGATTATCCGGTCGGTGTGGTGCACTTGGGAATTCGAATATGGCCCGGACAATGAAAATTTCCGGATAATCAAAAACAAATAAAGTACAACCAATTTGACTGTTTTCAGGGAATAACCCTTCTTTATTAACGGAAAAAGAACGTAATTTCATTCATTTTGGATGGAAGTATACGTGGATTTCGGGCTGTTTGTTGGAATGATATATTTTGTGGGGGTGTGTTGTTGCAATGGTGACATATGGCTTTTGGTATTTTAATGTTCAATCCGGAGACCAGATAATGGAAGTCCGGATAAACAACGGGTCTAATAATAGGATACCTTCTGTACTATGTGGTTTGTTTGTTTGCTCACCCACATGAAGAAGTGCACTTAACGTATTCGAAGACAAGAGACCCATCACCCACTAGGTTATTTTGTTTTGAGTATCTCTGTAACTGTAGATATAGTGAGGGATAAGGGATCTATAATATGTTGATATTTATTCATAGCATTATTAACGTCAATCTAAATCCTTGTACTATTGAACAATATGATACTCAATGTTACACAGGCTAAGTATTATTTGCTACACAATTATTGACAAATATATTGTGTGCCATCGTTTAATCAGTATGTCAGGTTTCTGTAAAATTTCTAAAAAGGTTATCCCTTCTAATGATTTTAAGGAGAGACCATTCCTGAACCATGATATGAGAAATCGTGTTACAGGGCAATCAAAGGGTGGACAGTTCTCTAAGCTATACACTTTTTCTACAATTACCGTTGAAGATAGAGTGCACGAAGTGATTGTGTTCCCCTTTTAAGCTACTAATGGATGTATAGATTTGAGGTTGTTCCTATACGTTGTTCTCCATTATCTCCGCCAATTGGGGCGAAATTGCCACTCGAAATTTGCACGGGATAAATGTTCCAAAGCCGTTTGGAGAATTCTAAGCCAATACCGGTAACTGAATCAGTTCCCTGACATTTATTCTCGTTATTGCCAACGATTCCAATTCTTGCATTCAGACCATCTGTTTGGCAATTTACTCCTTCCAAGTTGCAATATACTTGAAGCGAAGATTGAGAAATCAGTGATTTCCATGCACTTCGTCCAGCATACGTTTTTGTGTATCGATGCCCTATGAATAAGTGTCGAAGTGATTTTTCACTGACTGACAATTCGATTCCTTGGACATCGGTTCCATGTCTCATTTGTAAGCAAATGGAAATGAAGGGAATAGAGAAAAAGGCTGTAAACTTGGCTTCTTCATTCGAAGTAATGTTAGCGAGGCATTTTTCCTCATTGTATGCTGCTTTATTGTTCCAATATGGAGACTCGTAGCTAAAAGTGCTCTAAGAGAGAAGACACGATATACTCATTATTAGCCGTATGAAGCTGTTTGCCTCCTGGGGAGACTGAGGGTTACAATTGTTCTCAGAAAGGATTCCTTCTCTTTTAGGGTGTATTGTCAACATGATCTGTATTCGCTTACATTTGATAGACGTTAAGTCTGAACTTTATGATATAACAAATACTTTAGCCATTAACCTATGAAATATTTGTGATTTATATGACTTTAGTTTGACTCTCATTTACAACTGGGAGGGGCAGTTGTAAGTAGCCTGACATTTAATAGCATTTGCTAGCTGGCATCTTAGTTGCAACTGTGAAAAATATTTATCAAGCATGTCTAACAATATGGGCGTAATAATGACTTTTTTAAAGGACGATTACCAAACTTTTTCTTATACCCATCTCATAGCTTGAAGTAACTTTGGACAGAACTTGTGTTATTTAGGTTCATTTACCTTTTCTCACAGTTCATAGCAAGTGTATTTTTGTATGCTGACTAGTGCTTATGTTTGCTAGGAAGCTGATGTCACACAAGTCGACACTCTAATCATAACGGGTTCGTAGAGTATAAACAAGTAAGGCTAAGTTTTAGTTTTAAAGATTTTAAATATTGAGTTGAGTGCAAGTAGCTATTTTGCACTCAATATCCCAGGTTTGTGTTGCAAAACCGGCTAGGTTCAAATATTTTTATCCATAGACATTTCTAGTAGTAAGTCAGGCAGTAATATTAATGCCATAATATACAGATTTTGAAGATTAATAGTCCTGAATACATTTGAGAAGTTTCAAAAAGGATGAGCAAGTGGTTTATGAGAAATGAGGGAAATTATAGAGCCGAGGGCCTGATTGGCCCCTTTTTCCCATTCGTCATGGGATCAATGTGCTTCTAATTCTTAAATGTAGTATATTGAATTTTATCTCAAATAGTAAAAACAAAGGAGATCCCAATATTCTTGTAGCGGAGCGATCGTTCCTAGGGTGCTAGGGTGAACACGATGGAGTGGAACTATTTTTGCTTCTCTATATGCCGTTTTTGTAGTTGTAGTTAACTAGTTTTGTTTTGATAAGAACACTTGTGCTTTTTCTTTTTGGTACACGACGCTGTTGATACTATTAAATGACTATATTTATTCTTTTCAGACTTCTTTTACTACAGCTGGTCTCTGATAGACGTTTAAGTCTATAAGCCACAAGGTCGTGGGATATTATTCCTATCTTTAAACTACTTCCCCGTAATAACGATGATTCCAAGCCTACCTATTCAAGCTTTGTGTCCAGATACCCTACGTTTTGTCCCCTTCTTTGGGTTTTCTAAACATACGTTTGCTCGAGATATTTGCATTTACAAGGCTGTTAGTCTTTTCCATTGGGCAATTTCAATAGTTCTTCTTTGACTAGATGTTTCCATGCAACTTGGAGAAGGGATTACATTAGCAAGTTCAGTTGACTCTTAAACAGATCAATAATTATGCATCAGTTATAGGAAAACAAACGTAATCGCTGAAGAGCATATTACTATCAAGTCTACAGAATATGAAAGCAAGTTACCTCATTTTACCAACTTCTGATCGATTTTTGTATACACTTGTAGAAAAAACTTACCAAATTTCCCATTATTTTAAGTGCCAATGTCCAACCTATTCTACTGCACCCATTCACCTTCCTTTTACAGTAGTGTCGTCCAATATCTTCTAATGGAAAGACGCCATCTTCTCCTTGAGGATATATTTCGTACAATTCTTTGCAGCTCCTTGGTACCTGTAGAAGTCGAAGATGGTATCCCTTATTAATACATATATTTATTTTGTTATAAAACCCTTAAGTCAAGAAATGACTCTGGTTTGATTCTTACGTAATTCAGTTGTTAAGTTTTTTTTAAAAACCTATCAATACCTTACAACTGTGCAAAACCCGATGCAACTGAATTGCGATAACTTAACACCCTAAATATCTCGTATTAATTATTTTTGTCCCCATGGTCATATACCGTGGTTGTTTGATAACGCTAGTTAACTAACTTTGTATTACGCTAGTAATACAATTTGTAATCATCGACTTTATGCATTACACTCCATAATGTCAGTTCCTCAAAATTGAGACTTCGCCCCTCACTGCTTTATTTCCTTTTTATAATACTTTTTTCCCTTTTGCCATTTCTTCAATATTTTAGTAATCTAAAAGTCTGCTCTTTAAATATCGAGGGATTTCTCGTTAAGGAGAAATATTCCACGCGGACATCTTTCCAGATTGCAGAAAAAATCTAACGTTTGTTATCATATAATAATCATATTTAAGGTAATGAAGTGAACATGAAATTTACCTTGATAAACGTGTGAGAAGTCCACTTAGATTGATTTTCTTCTTCGTTCACTTTTACATCCTTTCTTGTAAGTGAGTTATAAAGAATGCATGATTCTCTTTGGGTGTGTTTCTTTTGCTTCGGTGTATATACTGCAGACCCACATCCTTGATAGAAAGCACAATAGTGAACGCATTGCAAAGGACTGCTTGCTTTCCTGGTCATTATTTCCTTTTTTGTTACTTCACCGTACAAGATTTCAGATGAGACTTTTCTTCGTAAAAGGTCATTCTGAGCGATTATTACTGGTATAAAAACTATCAGACTCCAAATTGAAAGCACGAGGAATAGAAATAGATCATTCCTGATCGCAATGTCAGTATGCATTCCAGTTGCTTAATGCAAAGAGGTACCACAAGCTGTAATTTCGGGAAAAGTATGAATAGAACCTCAAAGTGAAAGACAACACCTGTCAACTCCTGCTTACAATACTGATGCTGAATACAAAAAATAGTGTCCTCTACAATCTCCCTAATACTTATGGTCAGTTTTGGTTTTGCTTAGCGACCAGTGTGCAATTGGCTAGCTTTTGACCAGACCTCTGGACCTAGGAACGTGAGAGGGCAGGATATCTGTATATCTATCTATCTCTATACATATATATATATATGTATACATAATGTATATATGTAAAACTACTGTTATATGGCGTTAAAAATAAGTAAAACCTGAAAACCTAAATGGTGCAATAGTTCAGTCGACGATCCCGGGAGGCGACCCGAATTCTCACTACCACTAGTAACCAAAGGTTATCGTTTCCCTATTAGCTTCATCAGTGCCATTTTCCACATACATGCACTCATGCAGACACACTAGCGATCGTGAAATTCATAGTGTGGAACTCCAAAAAAACGTGAAATGCAAAGGGTTATGGTGGGGGTCGAACCCACGGTCTCCCACACGGGTAACTTCTAACCGTGTTTAGCTCAAGATTCCACTTTGGGAAGTCCTACGCAAAAGTAAAATAACTGTGTTTAACCATACAAACGCAACGTTTTTTAGGGATGACTATCATGAATCGTACTAGCTAAACAATAAAGTAAACAACATTCACTACCAAATTATTTACGTTTTTGGGGGGAGTAATTTGTACGAGACGCAGTACTGCACAATCCGGACAATTGTGATTTCCCTGAGTAGCGAACAACATCAAGTATACACATCAATTCGATGTATAACGTATGGTAACTTTAGTGCAGTGAACTCTAATTTTTCACCTCGTTTCCATCGCTATTTATGCCATTCAGCATTAAAGTTCATAATCAGCCGTTCAGATTGAGCCCATTGTAGAGTTGAGCGATATTCCACTTCAAATAATGTCCAGCAACGTGCTTTGAGGACAGTTTTTTAGCTTTTCTAAGATCTGAAAAGTAGTGCAAGAAACATGATAGACGCATCCTAACCGATCTATGCTAATTTTAAGCTACAAATTTGTGTCCCAACTCGTCAAGTTGTAGTTAGGCAGCGCACAGACATTCCATCTGAATACAACATTTCTGCCCTTTCTAGCTGTGCAAAGTAATCCACCTTACTTTCACTGGGTATCTCTCCTTCGAAATTGATCTCCAGTCTATATTTAACTTTGAGGCTTCCTTCCTTCCCAGCTGTTAATTGTATAGAGACAAGTGTGATATTGCAGGAAATCGATTGGTTTCCTCTTTAATATGCAGCTGTGAAAACGGCCTTGCTTAAGTGAGAGACGCCAAGGGACACCACAGATCTGCAAAAGACACTGGATAGGGAATCATCCTTTTCCAAGCAAGGTCAGTCGTTGAAAGTCATTTAAGTTGTCATCAAACAAGCTTTTGAAAAGTATTACGTAACACTGGGGATCTTGGTGCCACTTTAAATGTCGGGGGCTAGTATTCGTGAACACTCTTCTTCGATTTTAGAAACAATGGGAAGCTCGATCCAGTCTTTTTCATAGATCACTTGGGGACACTCATTTGGTTGTGTATCGCAACTTAGAAGAGTGAGGGCTAGACACAACTCAAAACGCAAATATTTCGGCGAACCTTTTCAGACATATTATTCTCTTGGGAGAGTTCGGCGTGACCTATATTGGCTTGGTTAGTGAATTAACAGAAATTGTATGGATATTTCAAGCAGAGTCTTTCAGCACTTTATATCATCAACGACCTGCGTTGCCAAGG
>JAAAKL020007204.1:0-17138 GCA_010016065.2 Carybdea cf. marsupialis auct. non (Linnaeus, 1758) | reverse complement strand
CCTCCTCCAGCACCTGCACCTCCTCCAGCACCTGCACCTCCTCCAGCACCTGCACCTCCTCCAGCACCTGCACCTCCGCCAGCACCAGCACCTCCACCAGCACCAGCACCTCCGCCAGCACCTGCACCTCCTCCAGCACTAGTACTCCCTCCAGCACCTGCACCAGTACCCCCACCCACACCTGCACCAGTACCCCCTCCAGCACCTGCACCTCCTCCTCCTCCTCCTGCACCAGTACCCCCTCCAGCACCTGCACCTCCTCCTGCACCTGCACCTCCTCCTGCACCTGCACCTCCTGCTGCACCTGCACCTCCTGCTGCACCTGCACCTCCTCCTGCACCTGCACTTCCTCCTGCCGCTGCACCTCCTCCTGCCCCTGCACCTCCTCCTGCCCCTGCACCTCCTACTGCACCTGCACCTCCTACTGCACCTGCACTTCCTCCAGCACCTGCACTTCCTCCAGCACCTGCCCCTCCACCAGCACCTGCCCCTCCACCAGCACCAGCAGCTCCACCAGCAGTACCACCTCCTCCTTCAGCACCCTGGGCACCCCCAGCACCTTTCATGCCACCTCCAGTAGCACCAGCTCCACCTCCTCCTCCACCACCACCAACTCCAGATCCTGTTCCACCAGTTCCACTACCACCTGCTGCTCCACCAGCTCCTCCCATAGCTCCACCTGCACCTCCTCCATTAGCACCACCTGCTCCACCCTCAGCACCTCCACCAGCTCCTCCTGCTCCTCCTATAGCTCCACTTGCTCCACCCTGAGCTCCTCCAGCACCACCCCCAGCACCACCAGCTCCTCCACTGGCACCACCAACATCTCCCATAGCACCCCCTGCCTCTCCCCCAGCTCCAGCAGAACCTCCTGCTTCTCCCCCTGCACCAGCAGCACCTCCCATAGCTCCTCCTTCTTCTCCACCAGCACCACCCATACCTCCACCTGCCCCTCCCTCAGCACCAGCAGCTCCTCCTGCCCCTCCCTCAGCACCAGCAGCTCCTCCTGCTCCTCCCTCAGCACCAGCAGCTCCTCCTGCCCCTCCCTCAGCACCAGTAGCACCTCCAGCAGCTCCTTCAGCACCACCTTCTGCTCCACCAGCACCTCCCATGGCACCACCTGCTTCTCCTTCAGCACCACCAGCTCCTCCCATGGCACCACCTGCTCCTCCCATGGCACCACCTGCTCCTCCTTCAGCACCACCACCTGCTCCTCCAGCTCCTCCACTAGCTGCCCCTCCTGCTTCTCCAGCTCCTCCACCAGCTGCCCCTCCTGCTTCTCCAGCTCCTCCACCAGCTGCCCCTCCTGCTTCTCCAGCTCCTCCACCAGCTGCTCCTCCTGCCTCTCCAGCTCCTCCACCAGCTGCCCCTCCTGCTTCTCCAGCCACTCCTCCAGCTTCTCCACCAGCTGCTCCTCCTGCTTCTCCAGCTGCTCCACCAGCTGCTCCACCAGCTGCTCCACCAGCTGCTCCACCACCTTCTCCACCAGCTGCTCCTCCAGCTTCTCCAGCTGCTTCTCCAGCTGCTCCTCCAGCTGCTCCTCCAGCTGCTCCTCCAGCTGCTCCTCCGGCTGCTCCTCCAGCTGCTCCTCCACCAACTGCTCCTCCTGATTCTCCAGCTGCTGCTCCTCCTGTTTCACCAGCTGCTCCTCCTACTCCTCCTGCAGCCCCACCTGCTGCTCCTCCTACTCCTCCTGCAGCCCCACCTGCAGCCCCACCTCCAGCCCCACCTGCTGCTCCTTCTGCTGCACCTCCTGCAGCCCCACCTGCTGCTTCACCTGCTGCCCCACCTGCTGCTCCTCCTGCTGCCCCACCTGCTGCTCCTCCTGCTGCTCCTCCTGCTGCTCCTCCTGCTCCTCCTCCTGCTGCTCCTCCTGCTGCTCCTCCTGCTGCTCCTCCTGCTGCTCCTCCTGCTGCACCTGCAGCCCCACCACCTGCTGCCCCACCTGCAGCTCCTCCATTTTGTGCCTCAGCAACACCACCAGCTGCACCAGCTGCCCCTCCTTGGGCACCTGCTGCTGCTCCTTGTGCACCTGCATTTTCAGAAGCAACACTTCCAGTTTGTATGGAGCCCATAATGCTGTTCATTAACGTGGCTGACGAAGAAGACATGGAATTTAAACTAATAGTTCTAGTCTTTGGGACACCATTGGCAACTGTGACAAGAAATAAAAAAAATTGCATTTTTGTCAATAGCAAAATATGAAAGAGCACAGTGACAGAGTACTATTCTTATCAAGTACTGTGATGGCTTCTATGAGATCAGCACCTTCAGTCGGCATGAACGACTCTTTTTCAAACAATCTCTAATTTAAAAAAGAAAATGAAGGGCCATCTTGAAAGGAATCATAATTGGCTAAATCCGATCATTTTTACTCTGGAACAGCATTTTCAGGGATCCATAATTGTGATAGGAAGCAAAAGTTCGAATACAATTCTTTCCAAGTTCATATGTTCAAGAACGTTAACGAAAGTTCTGAAGCCGCCGACAAAGGACACAACACTGTCTTGAAATCTGCATCCAATGTAACCTAAACTTGTATTTGACAAACATAAAGCCAGTCGTTACTAATTTGTTAACGAGTCAGAAGGAGGGAGCTCACACTGAAAAGCTAATGACCATCGTTTCAAAAAATATTCCCCTAAATTCCTTAGAAGTTAAAACATTAAATGAGATATGAGTTGGTTACATAGTGTGTTTACATTATGTAAATAAAAGTCTTTAAAACTACCATGACAAATATTGTGAATTTAGAGAAACTGAATATCAAAGATCATGAAATTTGCAGTTTTATAAGCTTCAAATCTAGGACTGCAGTAAGAATGATTGCTGGAAATCGTTCTTAATAGACAGCCTCCCATGATCATCGCAAAGTTCTGACAGTCGAACCCTGATAACCCAAGAGGCAACGGAGACATCAGGTAGAGCAGCATTTTCCAAGGCTGAGAAACATTTGCTCTAAAGGTAAGCAACGATCAAGCATAACCTCTTGACTTAGCTACAATAGGTAACATAACACAGTGGCTGTGAAATTGGGAGAAAGTTAGGAAGTCTCGTGTAGTAAGTACAGCGAAAATATTTTACGATGTCTTTTACTTATGCAAAACATGTGCAATTTATATACAAGTTCTAGACAGGGTTATCAGATGCAAAACTGTAATGATGGCCAAATTAAGGCCTCAGTTTGGTCACATGCGGCCCAATGAGGTTTAAATTAGCAGTGGAATCTCATGGACACAGGAGACATAAACCGGCATTTCTGCGTAGACCTTATCTCTATAAACGCAAATAATCTCTGCATCTTTGTTTAAATAATCATCTCTAGACTTGTCTTTTTTGTCTCGCTTTGTCGTTTTAATAATCGATCTATTCAGTATGATAACTAAATATCTGCTAGCTATTATTAAGTTATCATGCACCCTTTTATACCCAGTTTTTAAACCTGTCAGATTGATTTGACTTTGGGATGAGCTCATACTTTATTTAAAGTTGGAGGGAGGGGATCATGGATCCAATGACCATAGATAAACGACATTCCAAAGCACTAGTTGTTTTTTTTTTGGGGGGGGGTAAAACTTTATATTACCGAGGGCAAAGATTTACGTCATCATTTTGCACGTCATCTACTTTATTGTCATCTTGCATTATTATCTTATACGAGTAACATGTTAAAAGAATGAAAAATTGCTACACTGGGGGTTCTGAATACATGAAGATTTGTGAGGTAAAGCCCAATAAGGGATTCCAAAGCTACCACTGATTCGGAAAATTCTGTGGCAGAGTTTTTCAGTGGAGAATGAGCTGATGTGACTTAATTTTAATAACGGATACCGGGTTTCATAAATTTTGCTCTTTACTTTAAACTGTGAGATTTTATCCAGTTTAGAAGCTTTAACAGTTCCGTTTGATAGTTAAAAGTCCTCACCTGTTAATTTTGTTTGCACATGACACTTGTTAAGTGATTCTATGCTGAACTGATAATCTTGCATCAACTCAACATAATTTCATAATCGGTACGATGTTTAGCCTTTATACGACCTAACTTGTTTGTTTGGTTATAAAAACGAATATTATAACTATTAAAGTAACCGATCTCGCCTCGATGATGCTTGAAACAAGTAGCGTATACACTATACGTAGATAGACATCCCTGCAAACACGATTTGAGAAGAAAGAACTGAAAGACAGTAAAATTTGATCTCAATCTGATTATGTTTCACTTCTTATGATGGTTCCAGTAGTTGAATGGCTTAAACAACAGTTTTAATCCCAAATTAACATCGAGTTAGTCCATATTTTTCTACACAAACTTCCAATGCATGAAAACAAACTTACTCATCGTTACGGCAAAGGCGACACGTGTCAGCATAATTGCAGCTTCTGAAAAAGCCCCTGATACAGCCATTTGTCCAGTTGATGCTAACACATTGATTTCTTCATAACTGACATCGTCTCCAATACCTGCAGAAAGAATGATTAAATGATTCCATTTACAAGGGTAAAAAAGTTTCGTCGGAAAATAATTTTCTTCACTCTCTGAGTGGCAGGATACTGAACCATCCCAGTCGTGGTATTGTTCGCCAACAACAACAACAAGAAAACATCGATCCGCTTGACAGATGGTACACAATGTCAAATACATTTCTTTTCCAGCTCTGAAACTTAAACGTTTGACTCATATATCCAGGAATACTTAAGCACAGCTGTTCACAATGTTTGAGATATTATTTGTTTAAAAATAATCAATCATGTATAATCATTAAGAAATTAAATTATAGTTTGAGAACCTTGAACCTACATATAAAATTAAATTTTGCTAAAGCAAAAACAAGTAAAAAGATGCGATAGTGCCCATTTTTGAAGTTACAGTGTTATCGTGGCGCCAGTTTTAAGAAATAACACCACAAATAAATATAACATTAGTTTGTACTTTCAACCAATAAACATAACTGATTCTAAAATTTAATGTAAATACATTTGCAAATTTGTGTCCTTTTGTACTCTACAGAGTGGCTTGCATTTGATTACATATAGATGGCAACAGATGACAGATTTGACGATTTTCCAATGGAGGAGCTAATCAAAAAAATTATTCGTTTCGACCTTACACGGGATGTTTGGGTATCCACGCAGATCGTCTGGTCTTAAACATGACATATAAAGGGCAATTTTGAGTGACGAGACACATGATTGATCTTTGTGTAGCATCAATACATAAGACCAAAAAGAACTTGATGGTATGTAGAGATGGCCAACCAGACCTTCAGGGTACGATCCATTGTTTCCAATTGTGACCATCCATACGCTTATACAAGTAATCACTACATAATCCACATAAGCTACATAACGAAGATTACACATAAGGCATAAATTGCGTACTGGTTGTTCACACGAAATTTGGGCTGAAAACGCCAATTGAATGGTTATTTTTGCCGCGAGATTACAATTTATAAAACCGTCTATTCCCCATATTTTATAGCAGATGATTAACTTGATACTCAGTTCCGAACTTGCGATAACCCATGACGTGACTAATGGGTCACCCAGTCCTGGATTTCAGTCCGTCTGCAGCAGGATGGAGACGCCAACGAGGCGCACCTCGCACTCGATGGCTCGATGTCGTCGCCAAAGACCTGCGATCATGTGGAGTGCCTCTATCTCAAGCGGAGCAGCTCCCTGTCGATCGTCAGGACTGGCGAGCATTTGTGTTTCACGTTTGCTCTACGCACCGCACGGTGCTCGAGGATTAGTGAGTGAGTCTGAGTGACTAATGGGAATACGGAAAACGAAGGAAAAGAAGAACGCTTAATATATCTACCTTAAAACACTAGTTATAAGAAAGAAAATAAACGGATCAGAAAGAAAATTGAACCGAATAAAAATGAGAGTACAGCAGAGAAACATGATCTTCAATGTCCATAGAAACTAGTGAAGATAAACAATTTTGATAAAAAATGCAAAGATATACTCACCAATGGCACAGGTTGTAACCTGTGCGCCTTTTAACTGTTCAGAACCTTTTGTAATGTCATCTTTCGACTTGGACCTTCCGAACACAAACATGAGCTTTTTCTTCTCGTCTTGAACGCTTGCAGCAATCACATTGGCCTTTACAAAGCTAAGTGCTTTACCCAGCCGGCATGTGCTGCTGGCACTTGCTTTGACAGTACCAAGAAGCGCCTTAAGTTCTTTCACTGATGCAAAGGGCTTCAAGGTAGCAACAGGGGTAACCTCCGTTCCGTATGTCAAAATGCTTACCATACTTTGGTCCAACCGAAACATGATGATGGTGTTGAAGATCATGCGAATCAACACATCGAAACTTTCTTGTTTTGTCACATCGATCAGTACTATGATATTAGCGGCACGTAGGGCTAAAATCAAAAAGGAATGATAAAGTAGCAAATAAATCGATGAGTTTAAAAACAATCCAATTTTGTGTCAAAGTTTTAGATGCATACTCAATAAATCATTGATTGTCTCAAATCGAAGAATGTAGCCTGGAGGGCCAGTCTTCCGGGACTTACCGTGTCAGAGTGATTGTTGCTCGGAACCATCGAAAAGCAAGGAAACAGATAAGACTTGCAGAACAGGTGTGAAGGAAAATCTATTGTAGGGAGACTGGTTCCCGTAAAAATAGGAACAACTTACTGCCGGTTGCTCGAGAGCAGATCCAGTATGGGCTTGGTGGCATTTTCAGAATATAATTTATTACCTATCGGGTTTTGCCATAAATCTTTCTTCCTCGGATGAAGCGTTATCGTTTAAGAGGACATCGGCCCGCCCCGTCTTGATCAACTAATGCCATAGCAAAATGTCGAATGGACCAGCTACGTAAGGATGGGACTCTTTTGGAACAGCTTACACAAGTTACAGTTTGGTGTCCCTAGTAGAGCTGCACATCTTCCACCACTTTCTTTCTGGTGTATTAAAGTCACAGATTGTACCCAACGAGAGTTGAATCTGTTCTAGCTGCGGAGCTGCTTTCCTTAGTTGAATTTCAAAAATAGAAAGGGAGGGTGGAGGCAAAGTGGTCACAGTAACGCTTCTGCTTAAAATATTTCGAGGACCCCAAACATTTAATGATGATGTGGTAAATGACCCAGCATCACTGCAAACCAAACGATCTTGGCTCATCAACCAAATTCTTATCTACTTTGCCACGTAACTTCCTAACCGTTCTCGTGTAGGACGTTTGCTATGGTAAATCAGATCGGTTTATTTCCAAAATTTTAGATTGGGCTTACTAACCCATACGACTATTCCCGACTAGCTCAGTATTAAATCTCTGTCTGTCAGTTTGAACCAAATGACTACCGCAAAGAATTCTTTCTTACTCTTTTAACTAACGAAGAGTCTTGCTCGCCATCACAAGGGAATACACGCTTCAACAAACCGACTTTAGATTATAATTAAGATATGTGTCCGATATGATGAGATTTGGCTAATAGTAGTTAAAAAGTGAAAAACTACAGCTTAGGGTGAACACGCATTATCTTAGCAATTGACGATGGATTCTGATATCCAAAAAAGTCCTGAACATCAAATCTGTAGTCGTATTTTTGTCTCTCAAGCTTTGTATTGCTAAGATATTTCAACAAATCGACAAATGATTAAGAGAGAATAATTAAACAACAAGATTAAACTACCGGCAACAGCCACAAAATATTTCTTTAAATAATGTACAACGCTTATCTGCATAGGAGGGCAATCTAATGAAAGAATCGAGGGGTCAAGACAGCAGTCCAAGGCAACGCGAAGGATCCTCCTCCATCGGCCGCTACTACATTCGTGGTAAGGGCGGGCATCATGCCTACCCTTGGTCAGATGTATACCATTTACACCTGCATTGTTGGTATTTCATTTTACCAACCCTGTGGGGATACACGGCTTGGCAACACTACCTCGTAACTAACCCCGGTCAATGAGTATACAGTACCATGGGACCATCGTGCTGATCCATAAAGGCAAAGAAGTATAAAAGAAAGAAAAGTACACGAGATCTTAGTAAGGATACCCGCCATTCCTATCTCTAGTCAAACGCTGACCACTTAAGTCTGCTATGCTGCTATTCATTTCGCCGACCCTGTAAGAACAGAAGGCTGAAAACTTTTTGGTACGACAACCTTCAACCTACCCTCGGTCCATTAATATATAGTACAGCACCACTATGCCGATTTAAGAGAATAAATGGGTATTAAAGAATAAAACTGAGTATTAAATACAAAACACATTTTCACTGTGGTGTGAAGTGGGAATACAAAACTCCTTCTGTCTACGCTTGCTTAGTAAAAATACTATGAAAGCAATTAAATAGCTCTCTTCAACATAGCCAGTTAAATCCAACTCTTTTGTATTTTCGTACTCTTTGCTTCATTAATGATCCTCATTAGACCCATCTTACAAATGTCACAAATCCTTCACTTGTTTAATATGGTAGTTTTCCTACTACTAATTGGTTTTCTCCGTAGATGATCCAATGTATCGAAAGGTTACAATAAAATAAACGGAGACCTCACTAGTTTTTACAAGCTATTTACATTTATGTTAGGACTTCTATTCATTTCATCACATTTCAAGTATCTGGAAGTCACGTGGAAGTTATACGCAAAGCACAGAAAAGGCTCCCTTGGGAGTTTCAAGTTGATACTCTTTGCGTTCATGAGCGAGACTCATCACTGGCTTCAAATCACTCTATATAGATGCTTTACATGTTGAAAACGTCAATAAAAGTGAAATCTCGAACGCAAATCTTTTAAATCTTATAGAAACGTTGCTGAATGCAGAATCCTCTCATGTCTACATTTTGATTAAGAATATGACAGAAGTCAAACAAAAGATACCGTTCAACCTCATCATGTTATTTAAGTCCATACTTCGATTCGCGCCACTAACAATTTGTTTAAATTTCTATACCCACGATGCCGCCGAATAGCGCTACAGTCTCATGGATGAGATTCGTGTGGTGAATAGTCGGATATTTTGCAAAGGTAATCGACTAGTTTAACAAATAACTAAAGATACTGCTGATTTCTGTCTATAACTTGCACATCCTTACCTTCCATCCCTACCATCCATCCTTACATCCTCAGCTAATCGCTTAGCTCAGAGTACATGAAAAAACGTATTGCTTTGCTTGCAAACATGTATGACGAAACTGGTACAAAGTTATGCGTCACAACACTGAAAGTCATGGCATAATGATAAATGTGTCCATTGCATTGCATATGTTCAACACTGACGCCGCTTACCATGGAGTGTTCGAAAATTTTGTTGATGAATCAGAATAATAAAACTGCACGAAGTAGCAAATTCATTTTGTACTTAAAAGGTTTTTTGTCTGACACTCTTCAGAGTAGAAAATAGTCAGAAAATAAATTGAAGAGGGGATCAACGAAATTATCTACCAAACTATTTTTTCAAAATAGGCAATCAAAACTCTGACTGCCACATTGGTGTTGTTTCGACCAATCAGTGTCCGTGAAGCTAAAATGGTTAACCAAAAAAGCCAAATGAGACGACACATTCTTTTTGTCTACAAAGCAACCGTTTTCTTGCTTTGATGTGGACGGAAGCTATGGAGTATCCTATTTAGACCATGACATGTATCCAGACCACAGCATGTAATATGATGTATCAGTAATAATATCAAAATATAACTTTGCAGCTCGAAAGCATGTGGGTATTGGCATAACAGCAAAATCTTTATGGTATAAAGGTTTCCTCTCGACAAAAAGGATCAACATACACAGAATAACGAAAACATTTCTGTGACTAAACGACGTTTAAGTCTGACACTCGTCAGAGCATAGTTCGTCAGACTAACTAGTAGGCCAAATTTGATAGATTATCGTTATTTAAGGTCAGAATGGATTAGACTATGGGGACATTATATGTCTAATCAAATAAACTATTCTTTTAGAAATAGGAAAATATCCAAACAACTTACAACCAGGTTGCATTCCTCCAATAAGCTTTGTCCAGTCCCACATTGTTTGCATGGTTGCCAGGGCAACACTTGTGGCACTTGTAATATAACTCACTATGGATAAAATGAAAAGCGTACACTTTTGTGACAGTGAAGAGGGCATATCTAGCATATAATTAAATCTAATTCTTAGTAGGACTCAAGTCATTTGACAATAATCATTTGGAGAACAAAGCTTCCTTGTTTGTACCGGTACTGCATTCATCTTAAACGCACAGCATTGTTCTCCGCCAACAGTAAAGGAAAAATTCGAAAATCATAAATAAGTGCAGAGCCAAACATTCGAAATACGAACACCTAAAATGTACCACAGATAAACACTTCCCCTTGAGCGACCATATTCCTTATGGAGACATTAGAGTTACAATGTACAATGTAAAACGAAGCACACCGTCTTAAAATTGGATTACTCTAATGGTTTTACCTTACAACATTTTCATCATGCAGCATCGAAGGATACTAAAGCTTTTTCAAGAGCTGCTGGCATTTTTTGTTCAGTAAGGACGACTTTTACCGAAATAATTCAAACATGGAACAGTACACTCGCAACTCGTGGTAATCATAATTGATATATTTTCAGCACATGGAATACCTTATGTTTTTATCATAAAGTTTTAAAGCACACGAAATACATTGAGAACTTACTTGAAGGTGGAGGAAGAGGGGGGCGTACTTTTGGTTCTCCCATAGCAACCTCTGGTTGCGGTCCTGTCTCTTTTTCTTCCTCTTGATTCTTGCCAACAACTGGAACAAAAGATAATGAAGGTCAAACTTGAATATAGCTTTGAAATAACAAAATATGGAAATTTCCTGACTTCACACATAGTACCTGTACATTACATTGCTTTGCAGGGCCGTACAACGCAATCAAAGGTTCCAGGCCGGAAAATGCTATTTGCACCCTACAGATAGGTGCAAAACCTTTCTGGCGACGATACCTTACAATTATTTTTGCCTTATACTTTTAACTCTTTAACAAAATCAGATACGAGGATAACAATAGGACCCCACTTCCACTTCTTATAAACTTTGGACTGTATCACCATGTCTTTAATGCAGAGATGAGATACAAGACATCCGCAATACAATTGATGATGGGCCGGAAATGAGGGCCTAACAAGTTGAAAAGTGCCTATGTTGAGTGAAGAAGGTAATGACACAAAACGAGAACGTGAAAACAACAGAGCTGACTAGTTTTCATTCTTTTAGTAGTTTGTTTGAAGGATCACATAAAGAGAAAATATGTTATCTTTCAGGTTCATAATATTGACCCACATATTCAAGATGTGTGTTCAGCCGACTGAGCTTGAAGACCCGCATTGAGAAAAAAGATACAACTCTAAAATCTGAATGCGCCAATAAAATGTAATACCCTTTGCTGTCTTACCTATTAACACCACTTAATCTTTTAAGTTTATGCTTTTTTAAACAATTTAATTAAGTGATTTTGTCCTTAGCGTAACAATTTGTGCATAGCCACACGATTGCTCTGTAGATATTATTTCTCTAATAAGTTATCTGTAGTTGTAATAACTCGTATTGAAAAAAGAAAAAGAGCTAACCATGAACTCACCTTTGACTAAGGAATTCTGTACCTTTACCATAGACATCAACAGGCCTCTCCACTTCGTAGTTAGATAATACCTGGAGATCATTTTTATTTCACTAGAATCAACGCTCTGGCCCACTCCTAATGCAAATATGGAAATACCTTTAACAACAAGGGATTTTGCCGGTGAAACCACATCATCATCTGATTTGCCAGTAACCAACAAGAAAAGTAGTTTCTTTTCTCCCCCAGCTGCCCCTTCAAAAATACCGCTCATTCTTGTCAACGCCTGTCCTGTTTTGCGTCCATCACTTCCTTTGTAGGCAATGCTTTGGCATGCAGTCTGAAATGCCGTGCTGTCGTCGTATGATCTAAACATAGCAAGAGTATCATCAACCTCTCCACCAAACGTAATAATTGATACTGCTGTCCCAGGCGCGAATAGTTTGACCAGATTGTAAACCAGTTTCTGTAGCACATCGAAGTGATGCTTGTTTGAGGCATCTATTAGAAAAGCCACGGATGTCCTTGCGGCAGCTGTTTGCAAAGATAAAAAAGACAAGTATCAAAATAACGAAGAGGGATGAAAGTAGAAACTCCATTCTTGTTCTCCTTTCAACACCTGAAATTCTCTTAGTTTATTTAAATCTACTAGTAACAACTTAACAGTAGGAAAGATCTCAAAGACAAATTAAGCCACTCTGATTATAGGTAGTGAGGCTGGCATTATCGAGTGTGATTGTGGACACTCTTATGCATCTGTTTTCGCACGCAATACCAATGCCGCAAGGGAACAAGTCTTTTTGCTATAAAGATCAATCGTACAAACATGCATAGTGTAAAGTTGGTTTCAGTTTACCCATAGAAAAGTCATCAAATAACTAACTGCATGAACTAACTTACTAACTAACAAAACGCAAAAACTAAAGTTATCAAATACCCCTGTCACTAAATTATGTAACTAACGCAACTAACTAAACCAAAGAAACTAAATAATAATTGGCTCAGTTGATTCATCTTGGATCTGCCATAGGTAGGCCTACACTTTATTTAAATAATTCAAAATGGGAAAAAGTAACGGCAATAAGCGGGATTGGAAAAATAGAGGGTAAATAAAGAAGAAATAGAGCAAGAAGGAGAATAAGGAAAGAAGAAGAAAAAAAGAATAAAAAGAAAAGGGTAAAACAGAAGGAAAAGGAAAGAAAATAGAAAATGAAGAGGAAAAGAAAAAGAGAAACGAAAAGAAATAATTATAATATACTAGAAATATGTCAAGAGAATGAACGAGAAAATTACGGGAATAATTTTGCAATACAGCAGATGCCAAGTGGGGCAAAACAAAACAAAAACCTGACCAACATGTTTTTCGTGAAACCTCAAATCTGGCACGCTTGTCAACAGCACTAGAAACCATTTTAAAGTAGCCAAACTAAACCTTTTAGGAAAGAATACACCTTTTTCATATAAAAGTGTTCCTTTCATAGACGACGCATATGGTGAAACCTCGATTCAACGCCCTGGAAGAGCTTTAATAAAAGTTCATACACGACACAAAAGGTGTCAAAGAGAGCCTCTTTGACAACTCACGAAAACAATTAGTTAGAAACCATGGATAAGCATAAAAAGGTGACGAAAAATTAACCTACCATAATATGCAAAATTTACTCCAAACGTTTTCCATTCCCAATTTTTCACTACGTCACTAGATTTCACTAAACACAAAAGAAGAAATCACAAAATGTATCAATTAATTTCGACTACCTTAAAGCCCCCTTACCTGACTTTACTACCTTAAAACCCCCTTACCTGATATTACTACTTTAAAACCCCTTCCTTGAATTTTACTACCTTAAGGCCACCTTACCTAACTTTACTACCTTAAAGTCCCCTTGCCTGATTTGTACTACATTAAAAAGCCCTTGCCTGAATTTTACTACCTTAAAGCCTCCTTACCTGATTTCAGCAACCTAAGATCTCGATTAACAAATCATTCTAGGAGGTTGATGTACAGATGAGATGCCAGTATGTTATCCTTTTAACTCCTCTGCTTTCATAGGTTTTAGTAAAGACAAAAACAAACAATGCCTTACTTTGGAACTTTTCACAACAATGTTATTCTTTAATTATTTTTTTAACTTATATCTAATAAAACTATTACAAAACCAACCATCGTAACCAACGTAACCAACCATTAAATGGATCTTGTTATAAAGTAAAAATGAAAAACCGATAAACCGATTAAGTACTTATAAAGGTGTAGGAATTAACGCAGTAGAAACTGCTACTTTTTTTTGCCTGTACTACTTGGTCATACTTTGAATACTGTATTCCGCTTGCTCATGATAACTAGAACAAGGAGAGTTACGTCCGCTAAGCAGCTGTTTCGGCTTTCGGCCTAAGTTAAAATATTCTGAGCCTTATATGATTTGCTTAATGAGACGAGCCCATCTTCATGGGCCTTGTTTTCGGAGCATGGAGCACTTTAAGACCGGATGCCCTTCCTGACGTCACCGATGGACCTTCCTGAAGACCCGAAATGAAACGGCAAATACCAAAAGGAAATGTTGTTGCTGTTGTTGACAGAATCAAATCCCCTCAATTGCCTGGATATGTTTCAATTGTTAAAACAAGAGAGAGGAGGAGTAAACAGGCACACACAGTGTGTATATTCAAAAATATTATGAGGTAACTCACGCGATGAATGTCCGTACCGACCACATGCAGGAGTAACGGTGCCAACAACTGCAAGGAGATGAAGATATGAATTACGATCATCATTGAGGAGTACGGCATTACCTAAGCTTATATAAAATGTTTCTCGGGTTTTGTTCTATCGTCAACAAATGACATGGCGATTAGTTTGGTACCCTGACAAGAAAACAAAGAGAGCAAACATGATGATGACAATGTAATTGTGATTAAAAAGAGGTATTAAGAGAATTAAACAAAACATGAAATAAACAAATCAACAAAACCGAAATATGAATCCTACTATACTCTAGATGTCATAATGTCGCATCATACTTGAATGACTGAGTCTTACACACTGAGCTCTAAAAACACTGGATCGAGCATCTTCCGTCTCAAAGTGAGGTCAGTCGCTGGAAGCCATTTGAGTCCCCATGAAACAAAGCTAATAAAAGATCTTACGTAACATGGCGGACATTGATGCGCTATTTTAACTAATCGGGGCCAGTACTAGAGACTACACTTTTTCCCTGTTGGAAACAATAGGAAGCTCGATCCAGTCTTTTTAGAGATCAGTGGTCTTACAGTTCCTATCCAGGTTTCTAATGTTTCTTACGCTCCCTAACACATTGATAGCTTCTTAACATAACCTCCAAATTTACAAAGCATCTAAGACTACAAACACATTCGCATGACGGCGTACAAATTCAGTTTCTGTGCATATTTTTCTCCTGACAAAGATGTTTATGTACAAGTATGAACTAGTGACTGCTTTTAAAACACCAAGATTGTAATTATTCATAGATGGATGTTGGCCCGTTGAAATGAAATGCGAAATATCTCTTGTCAACACTGGTCACTGTTCATTTCATATTTCTTTCGGAAAGAGTCGAAGAAACCCCTCAAAATACCTTTTCTTATTAAGACTTTAAAATTACTTTTTCATGATGCTAGACAGAAACCACAACTACAGAAATCTCAATTCTATTTAAGTGTCAATCAAAGATGACGTATAGATGTATAGAGAAAGGGTTATAATTAAAGTGGTGATCAGGTGATCAATGGCTGAAATGCATCATGTTCGTGAAAATACGTGAATAGATTCCCTACACGGAAAGAAAACTAAAACCATACTTATGACATCGGCACAAAATCTTGAGAGACTGTGTGTGAGGTGGACGTTGTCTCCTGGCACAGGTGAAAGATGATAATACGGGTCATGATACTAATGACCGTGATAATGAGTTTGATAACATTGATGATTATGATGATGATGATGATGATGATGACGACAATGATGATGATGACGACGATGATGATGATGATGATGATGATGATGAGGACGATGAGGACGACGACGACGACGACGACGACGATGACGATGACGATGATGATGATGATGATGATGATGATGATGATGATGATCATGAGCATGTTTAATTTTCTGGGTAGTACGTAATTTAGATGCCACTCGGCTCGACTTCCACTAACAATGTTTGGAGCCTTGCACACATACTTTTTGGATTTTTTTCAGATTTCAGATTTTCATAAAAAATAATAACGGCAAATATTTAAATACCTGAGCTCCTGGCCATCACTTCCTGACACAATTTTCATCAGATCCCAAGCAAGGACTTGACTCTCTCCCTCAGGCCTACAATGGTAATAATAGAAAGGAGCCACTTTACAAATATAATGATACCAGGCGAGGAAAGTTGAATCTTGCGAATTACCTTCACTTAGTAGTGAAGTATCAGAGGCTATCAAGACACTACGGAATGGAGAAAAGCAATGAAGTGACGAAATACTCGCTGAACTCTCGAACTTGAGTGATGAGCCCATGTTTGTCCCAGTAAATAAAACAAGGTTATCTTACTGAATGCAATAACAAAAGAAATATTTCTTGCATTAGTTAAGCTAGTAAAATACCTCCCAAAATAATCATGAAACGTAATGAAAAGAAGCTGGAATCTGAAATTACAGAAGAACAGACCGGATACTGGGTAAATTAAGGAAGAAGAGATCCCATCTTCACACTTAAAATGATTGTGCTGCAAAACAGGAAATACAATCGATCTGTCTACTTGTGTTACATTGATTCTAGAAAAGCATTTGCCATAAGAAATCATCAGGAGCTATGTTAACCCACTGGTTTTATATACGGCAAGGTGTTCTTCACAGCTGCATTCTTTCTCCTTAACTCTTTAATCATTACGCAGAGCAAATCATGTTAGAATTATTTAATATGTGTACTGGAAGATTGAATGTTGGTGGAAAGAATGTTACAAACTTACGATACGCTTATAATGTAGTCTTGATTGGCATAAACATCCGGAGCCTCTTTGATAAAGTGAGGAGAGCCAGAGAAAAAGCGGGTTTAATGCAATATCCAGGGACAACAAAAATTTTGCCTGTAGCGAAAGATGTAGCGAAAGATGTAGCAGAAGGAGGTAACGGCCATATTGGTAGAGTCAAGGTAGAAGCAATTGACGAGTTCTGTTACTTAAGCCGTACTCTCACAAATCAGTATGGAGAAAGCAAGGAAATTAGAAACAGAATTGGAATGCCAAAATCAACAATAGTTACACTAAAGTAAGAGTGCAAAGATACATCAGATAGCAAAGATACATCAGTTAGCAAAGCAAACTGTGCGTGTAAATGCTTGGCTTTAAAGGAAACAGAAATGAAGATATTGACCAGCTTTGTAGTTCATTGTTACCAGTTGCCTAGAGAAGAACACACATGTTTGGCTTCTTTGTCGAATTGACAGTGAGAGGAGATTAGCAGGTCTGATTTACAGTTGTATGCTAAATATTTTAGATAGAATGTGCGACGTTCAAACGTAGAGAAGGAAACGCTCACAGGAATGGTGTACGGGAAAAGGAGACACGTAAGGCAAAAGCTGGTCCGACG
>JAAAKL020007203.1:0-17138 GCA_010016065.2 Carybdea cf. marsupialis auct. non (Linnaeus, 1758) | reverse complement strand
GAATAAGCTAAACTCTGATAAAAAGGAACTTGGCTTTTTCAATCTTCTTTTTGAACCAGGATTATATACATTGATTTTTGTACAAAACTCCATTACAAAGAAGAGAGAATTCGCTATTTCGTGCACTTTTATTATTCTCTACCATCAACAAACTTTTCGAATACTAGTTTTCAAAGAACTGTGCCATTTCGATAAAATGGTTGTATGGTTAGCAACTCGTTAAAATAATAACGAAACAAAAATATATTGCTATATTGACCACATTTATTAGCGTGATTTGCCAAGTACGGAATTCGTAATAATCACTGATATGACTTGAATCATATGCTATCAGTAAGTAAAAAATATGACGTCACCGCATGTACGTCACTAGTGCCAAGATAGCCATGGCAACTGGGCCTTCAACGTAAGGGATGAAACAGTGTCTTAACTTTTGGATGATATGGCACATGATATATCTTAGTAAAAAAGGTTATGTTCAGAGATAAAAGAGTTTTATTTTGGCAAATCCTTCATTTAGAAATTTGTTCTAAATGTTCGACTGCCTCCGCCAAGTCACGAAAGACGACCAACCGCTTGCATAGTATAGTATTCTTTCTTTAGTCACTGTTCACTGTTCCCATTATCAATAGCAATGTAGAAATAATACAAGGTTAGCTTAGAATGTGCCATTGCACGAAGGAGTTCAAATCAATAGAAATTGGATGAAGGTGATCAAAAGAATGTGCATGAAAACATGAGTAGATTAAAATTGCATTTGGAAATGAGAAGTGAAGTAAGTACGGTTGGTGCGATGGAGAATACCACCCGTTATAAAAATTTGGCTCTTGTTGTTTCGAGAAAATTGCTTTGCCGTTCTATAATCTTGTTTTATTCTTTTTTCCCCAGTAATAATCTGCAAAATCAAACAAAGATTTAAAAATTTAATGATGTTTCCCATGCCCTTCGACTCTTCCATACTTGCAGTTCGTTCAAAATCTGACAGATCGGAAAAGAAGAGAGTGTTATTGCACAAAAGATGTCGTATGTCTTCCCTTTTTGACTGGATGATTGAAGTTAACATCACCTATGAGCCTCTAGTTCTCTACAGTTAAAGAATTCCAAAAGGCACGTGCAAACCTGATTCTAGTTACAGAGCACGTTGAGGATAAATTTCGTAAAGAAAGTCCTAATAAGAAATTGGTACTCAGGGGTCACCAGTTATAAACTAATCGCTATTATATTCCAGCAGTTTCAGTAGATGCCTATTCAAGAACCTATGTTGACTCGATCTTGTAATCACTTGCTTGAGCAGATATGGTGTCTTTCTGGCACATGCTACCAAGTGAGGAGGGAGTCTTCGAAAAATCTGTCATACGGTGTAGTCTTCCACATTCTATAACCAGTGCATCGTTGATGTTTGCTGGGCTATGCAGAATGGACAGTAATACTCCCTCTTTTAGTGATTTTAACTTTGAAGATGTCTGTCAATGTGTGGCTACCACATGTAAAACATCGAAGTTAGGTTTCGCTATATGATTCTCTTGGCAAGGGTCCTTAATGTGATATCAACTTTACTACTTAACGAGGTGCGTATACTAATATCCTGTCCGAGATGAACCCATTGAGAAACAATTATTGGCGAAAAACGAAAAGCATTCCGGTGTCAAATTATCACCAGTCAATTTTACATCTTTAAGACAGGGTTTAAAATGTTTACCTAAGAATGTGACACTCGAAAAGAAATCAAGAGACGGCAGACCCGTGATGAGTAAGAACACAGAGGTGTAACCCCATATGTATTGACTAACGTCCAGTAAGATTCTGTTTCACGGAAACGCATTGCTACTCTTGTGTGCATAATCATAGGAATACTAGTTATGGCACAATAACCCTTGGGGAATTATATGATGACACTTTAAATGGGGTGGGGTAGGGTAGGTAGTTGATCATAAAATGTATCCACTTATCTTTCTAAATTCAATATCCACCCAACATTTCACTGTAAGGCTTCGAGAAGCTGTTAATACTCTCTAACTGGATTTTTCCAGTCTTGAGTTTGTCAATAGCGATCATGGGGTGTTGCAAGAGACATATGTAGGTGTGGATCGAATCTGCGTTACATATCACTTTCTCTCAATGTCGTACGTGGGTGACCTGAAGTTAGATGAATGTTTTAAATCTTTTATTTGAGAGAGAAGCGCTTGAAATACTGTATAATCTATATAGCTCTACATGTTTACATGTATCGAGCACTGTTCCAGTCAGGGTCAAACCTTTTGAATACATATATATATATATATAGTTCGTTCAATAACGAACTACAAGCAACTGAAGAGGTAACACCGAAAACATTATTGCTTAAAAAAGAAAAAGGAGTACCCAGACACCCTTGTCTTACTTATCATCTATCTTTTACCAACTAGATATTACCCGGTGCACGCTGCAAACTTTAACTTTACATATGTATATATGTATGAATATGTGGTATATAGTGTATCACTATTTTAAAAATATCGGTAAACACATTCAGGATAGATTAATGCCATTCAGTGGTGGCCAGATTGGCGTTGAGCTGCCAGGAATGAGTGAGAATTGTAGGGAAAAAATAGGCAGGAAGCGCAATGCATAGACAACAGAAAAGGACCTCGTCATAGGTCAATCAAAGCTGAGTCGATGATCGACGATATCCTTTATCCATGCAACATAATTTATAAAAAGTAGAGTAGTTTCCATTGCATTTGATTCAGTGATTTTAAACTTGATCTTAAGAATACCCTACGGGTGAAATTTGTCCGGGATAAACGTGCGTGCGCCTTAAAGTGACATGCGCCTCTAGATCAGGGAACGGGTTATTTGATTAAGTTGTCTTATTGGTATGCATCAACAGGAACCGGCAATATCTGATCATTGCATGAAGCAATACGCCCACACAGTTGATCGAAAGCTTACGTGGATTTACCACTGCTTGAAAGTGGTTACAACAGCTAGACTGCTCAAACCATAGATTTAGCGAATGTATTTCTTTTAATAGCTTCTTGTCGACAGTAGTACAGAAATAATGTCAGGAGGAAACAAAATCAAACAACAGGATGTTGGGCTTGTTGCAATTTAATTTCTGGTGAATTGTGATTCATTAGTCAGGTACAGAGTGGCTGGTCTTTATATCAGAACTTTTCGCCCAGTACTTCCCTTCTATCACCATACGTAACCGCACAAACATCTCCAGAAAACACTCCCACAAAAACGAGCATTAGTGTTTTGGGACGGGTTACATGTTCGAGTCCCGTCGATGTAGCACTTTTCTATTCCCCTAGTATCGTTTACAACTCTACATATACATGTATCAATAGCTTGAAACAAACGCTTTCCACTATTTATACATACTGCGATGTGATACGGGAGCTAAGTTGCCTAGCCGTTTGTTGCAAAACTATTCATTGCGATTCGTGGCAATACTCTGCGATTTTTTCAGATGCATTTGTTATCCTCATCTAAATACAAAATCATAATCAGATATCAAATATTAAGTTTTGTATCTTATAATGAAAGGAGGTTAAATCTTGCAATATCAGGGCATCCTTCCAGGTTGACTTTGACAGGTTGCACTTCACTATCAAGGACTCAGTCTCAAGGTTTTGTGCGATTCCTGCTAACTATGAAATGAAAGTTAATGGGACTATTCATTTTGTCTACTAGCTGTAGAAAATATACCTTTTTTTGATTTGGAGGCGATGATGTCATAACACGGCCGAAAATGCTCCAGTATCTTCACACCCTTCAAAAACTCCATTATTGGAATGCCCTTTAATATCAAAACTTGATAAAACTTATTTTTTAGGTTTGAAAGGTGCATGATCAATACAGAATTGGCAAAAAGAGCTGTTTTACATAAAATTTACACGATTTATGTCAATAAAGTGCAAAAGTTTATTTTGAGTGCTTTATGCGTTGAAATTTTTGTATTGTTTAAAATTATGACGTCATCTTCAGCATATTGTTGTTTGAAAATATTGCTCACGGTACTCGAGAATAGATTTGAGGAGTATTCGGAAACTTTTAAAAGAGTTAGATATTAGGATTATGTAGCCCCGCACCTACTACCTCCCTCCTCCTCTCCCCCTCCCCCCTACCAGTCTGGCCAGGATTTTACTATAAAAACAAGAGTCCGTTGACCACTCCCTGCAAGACATTCTAGCGACATGAGGGTTATAAAGGCCCATTAGGTAGAACGATAGGGTAACGACAAGAAGACTTAACAACACCGTTCTAACCAAGTGTTTGCCACTGGTGTCTGACCATAACCCACTTAATAGGGACGGCACTGTGATAGGGTGGATACCGGGACCCAAGTGCTTAATTTTTAGGAGAGAAGATCAGAAAAACACTCATGGATCTAAATACTTTCCACATGCTCAGAACCTGATATTGCTATTAGCATTTTTACGTGCAAATGTTATTCACATGTCTCTTTTGAGATCATGCATCATTTTAATAGATGGTGAGATTTCTCTTTGCACCTTGTTACGCAAATGTTTATGTAATTATGAAAAAGCTCTCTGTTTAGTTATCTTCTTGACCTGTCTTATAAGTAACTAGTTTCGTAACGTCAAATTTTAATCATCTGCGTACACAAAGTTGTATTCCGAAACTACGTTGGTAAGTTGAATGCTGTAGTTTACAATTGGTAATCTAACTATCAATGTCTGATTTAATTAGAGAGATATCAGGTGCTAATCACTGCTTTAACTAGTTGATGTGTGACCACGGCAGCTGCATCTGATGCATTCTGCTGCAGAAGTTGAAATAATGCCAAAATGCCCTACCCTATGAAACGATGCTATCTGATCCTATGACGCAAAACAGAATGTTCACGGAATCCAAACAATTTACCTGATTGACTGCAAGCCGGATCCTGAAAATCTGATTGTTGTGCTGCTTTGAGCCTAGGAAACCTTATACTCTCAAGGGTTGTTGGCTAGGAAGACCAAAGACAGTAATAAAAACGAAATAAGAGATTACCGAAGTTGTTGATGTTCAAAGGAAGTAGTGATAAGTCTGCTATGAAAAGAAAGTAACATTATTTCCCTGGGTACTTGTCAATGACATTGATGAAATCAACTCAGTAGGAAAGTTTCATGTTTTTCAGCCTGATTGTATTCTGTCAGAACTGGTTCTGTTCTAAAAATGACTGGATCGAGCTTCCCATTGTTTTCAACAGGGAAAAGTGTGAACATCAGTCCCTAAAAGTTAAAATAGCGCGGAAAGGTCTGCCATATTATGTAACATTCTTTGTAGGCTTTGTTTGATGGGTACTGAAATGGCGTTCTACGATTGACCTCACTTTGAGACGGAAAATGCTCCATCAAGTGTTTTTTAAAAATCATTGGGAAGGGCTTTTGTAGTCCACGTATGTAACTCCGTAGACGTCAATCATATTGTAATGAATTTTAGTATTCTTATAGCATAGCTCCCAGCAATATCGATGAAAACTCAACAGACATGAAATAAGCATGACGCCAACTCTTCAACACGTCCGACCCCTAATTCCTCGGACGTTTCCAATCTTTTAACCACAATCAGTGAAACATTCCAGAGTCCATCAGTCTGAAGATCGGAGAAGTACGTTTCGAAACGTAGCTCAGAAAATGACTACGACTTACGATATTGTAAACATCTACCATCTATGGCATCAACTAAGTCGGCAGGTGTTGAAATATTTCGAACTTATTGGAATACTCTTTACTGCTAACATGGTGAAATTTCGGTGCCATGCATACTTCATTACAATTTGGCAAAGGTAGGCCACTCAAACCGATCGAGAAAGCGCAAATGGACTATAATCCAAGATGGCTATTTAAGGTGATGTCCTATTTCGGTAACTGTTTTTGGATTAAGGCAATCAGCAATTGTTATGCTCTGTGCAGCGCTTTACTTGTAGTATTTACGAGACAGAGAACGAAGCATTTTGACTTAATGTTTACACTTTGAATCATGAACACAAGAGAGAGGTTATTCAAATAATCTATTTCAACTGCAAACGAGGCTAGAAATGTCACTAAACTATGATGGGATCAGATGTCATAACCGCAATGATCCCTTTACCTAAGACATAATGTGAAACTGATGCAATATGAATAGCATGACGTAATATGTAATGATATGGCTTTTGGGTACCTTATCAAGCCATGTCTTTCTTATCGTTCATAGTTTTTCACATGGAGTAATTTTATTCAACTCCATGCCTGCTGAGCTCAACAAAAATACGCCAATTAAACTTTGAATTGTCCACCAGATGAATCATTACTTATGGGGTAAATTTCCTTTGCGGAGGCTACCGAGCTGATTTTTTGATTTCCTAGTTTTCGTGAGGTTTATATATCATCCTTTGTATTTGCAACGATGCGTGCACATTACCAAAGATAGTTTTCCGATTGTTTCGCATATACTTGATAAGGGTAAATTTATCTTTCCCTTTTGTCAACTGGTACAATACTTTACCATGAAAAATCGTGCGAGGTGAAACGTATGCTTTTGCAAGAGCTTTCTAAGAAATCATTTGCCCAGAGGCTTCGATTTAATCACAAATTAAACAACATTTTTAGCAGCCTCAAATCTGTAACTCGTCTATGTTAGAGCTGTTTCTGCCCCTTAAGAACAGGATTTAGAAGAAATATAATACCAAGTTAAAAGAGACACTAGTGAAAAGTGAAAATGTCACCATTAGCCATGACATGACAGTATCAATAAAAAATGTCTTGCTATCTTCAAATCCTCTCTTCTCTATACTAAATATAATATCCTTCATTCAACAAGAAGGCACTCTATGTACCCTTAGTACAAAACAAGGATGCTTAAGTGCGTAAACAAACATTTTCAATGATTTCGCAAAGTTTTTGTATGTCCATGTATTATAGGTGTGCTGGCTAGTGTCACATGTAATTAGCATCTTTTATTTGAAATATTTTGTACAGGTTATCCCTACAGCAGAGATGTGTTAAAGACATCTTTACTAACAAAATACAGTATCAATAAAACATCATCGGACGTAAAATAATCTATTCATATTCTAACTCTTCTAACTACAAATTATCGAGATGATCAAAAGAAAAATGGTGTACAGAGTTAAATCAGTGTCCACCTATATTTTGCGTTCACGAGACGTTAAGGAAGATGCAAGTATGTCATCTGTCGTAAGGTTCTTCAACAACTCTGTATCTCTACAAAAAAGGGAATGTTTGGTAGGTTTTTTGAAATTAATAGTCCTGTTTTGTAAGGCCACTTGGGGTTTTTGTGTAGCTTTGTTTAACATATATTTGGGAGCCAACATTTAGGTACTTTAAAACTCCTTGATTCAGTTGTTATTTGATCGTCTGTTGTCTGTGTTCTTTCAGCCAAGCTCTTTCACCGGGAATTTTCACTGGAAACTTTCTTGGGAATTGAAAGTACCGTTATTCCGCTCATCTTCTTTCGTTGTGTGTGTCGATTATGACCAGCCAACTCTGTCGCCCTATTCAATAGTTTTCTTGTATATTGATAGCCTTCTCAGATATCTCTTCAAAACTTTTGCCACCTATAAGCATGGACTTCCCCCTACTAACAGCAATTCAACCATAATGCTTTAAAAACTCTGTTTACGTGGTCCAAAATGTCCGATGAGGACCTTTTAAGACTTCATTAGAGTTCTTTCAACTGATTCTAATGCCCAGAAACTCTAACTTGCTAGTGTAATCGGTTGTGTACTTAAACGGTAAAACGGAGATGAAAAAGTATTTGTTGTGGACAGGAGTAAGAATGCTACTCATGGAAAAACTGCAGGAATAGAGATTCCTACATTGTTTTCTGGCTTTTCAATTCGCCTCCTCAAAAGCAATATTACGTAGCGTCATACAAATTTAAATATATTATAAAAAAGCGTGACTACCTAGAACAAAGCAAGACAAAATGGAGATCTTTAAATATTTGCCTAAATATTTCTCGACCAGCTTTTTCGAGGGGTAAGACGTGCAAAAGTTATTGAGCTTCTCGCTTACATATTACACACGTTAAGGCTGAGCTTTTAATTACAATAGTGTACTTTTTTTATCAACTTCCAAAGACCCTTAAGTCATTAGACTCAATTATCAAGCTGGTCTACAACCAGGAGACAAATCCTCAAAGGCTTAAAATGAATTATCATCAAAATGTTACGAGTTAGTTGTATAAATAATAATAGTAACAATGATGACGATTCAAGTATCTGTTTAATGGCTTTGTATAAAGTACAAACGTACCTCCTGCAACCATCAGGAGAAGAAACGTTGCCAGAAAGACTTGAGCCATGTTGTCTTTTAAGTTGACTCGACAGTAATGTTATGCTTAACAAACAACAACTTTTCGTGGATTATTGATACGGTATTCCTCTCTTCACCTTAAACTTGTGCTGTCTGCTGTTTTAAATTGATGAATAAGCTGTCACAGCGATAATAGGCAGAATATTAGATTGCCCATAAACTTGAAAATGTATCAAACTTGCATTTTAAAAGTGGGAGCAGTGTGTTCTCTGCAAGTAAATAACATTATCCTAATCAAATATATTGCACATAACAGTGAGAAAACATGGCGTCCCTTCTTAATGAAGCTAACTCTGCATGGCTTTAAGACTTTGAAATTGTGTGTTGCAAATAGGACCTTCCCTCGTTAGTGGGTTGTATTTCGTCACGTGGTTTAAATGGCTTGTATTGGCTATCGAAAAAAGAACTAAAAAAATATTATCTGATTTGATGCAAAATAATAGGTTGTCATGCAAAATAGCATGATGTGATGAGTCCATGTCTCAAACCCATACAGGCTCAGGATAATAACCTAAAAGCTAAGCCAGGGTGAGGCCGCTAAAAATCTTTCTGCTCTCTTTCCACATCGTTTCTCAACCTATCGCTGATAGACATCGCATCCAGCTCTACATAGTTTTGAGCACTAGCCCTTTCGTACCATGACAACTTAGCTCTAAGCCATTTAGGGAATGCGAGGGTGCTATTACCATCAGTTACGTTTTCAGCAGAGGGTTTGGTTGTACTTTTGCGGCTAGCTTTAAATTGAACTGTGCATGTTTACCTTATCATTTTGTTCTCATTTTTGTAATGGCGATACCATAAACGCACGTCGTTTGTTGTTTATTGATAGAACTGTTATCATTATCTAGTACTTTTTTAGGGGTGCAAGAATTGGTTGCTTAACTGGAAGGGATATGAACAAGTGAAAAGGTTACGAGTCACTGCTTTACGACGAAAGTACATCCACTTAGGGAATCTGTGTATAAAAATGCCCCTGTAAGTCATAGATAAAATATCGCAACAAATAGATATGTAATATTACAATGAAAAGGAAAGAGATACATGAAAAAACCACATTTGTTGATAGATTATTGATTCAGCTTTGAGAGTAAGATACGGCACTTGTTACCACTTAGAGTTCAGAGTTTTAGTACCGAGACGTGGTGGCAATAACTAAGCTTTGTTTTAGGCCTACTAGTAGTGCTACCTTGGTTAGAAGCAGTGCTGAATTCACCAAGCTAAAGCAATTAAAATGTTAATTTACCTCAGGGGCTCACGACTCACTATGACTACATACATTTTTGTAAGGAATACAGTAGTAGGACAAGCACAAATGTCAAAGGATTTTCAGTTGTTGATGACGTACTAAATAAAAATGTAAAAGCTTTGAAACACTGAAGAAATGGACATTTATACACTTTCTCTTCGCATAAGAAACTCACTTTTTCATTTCAGTCTAATTGTTTCTTAACTTTCTATCAAGATGGAGCACATTCTGGAAAGCATATTCTTTGTTATTTTCATGAGTTAAAGAACTGTTAATATTGTGTCTTGGTCGAATTGCCTTATAGGCCTAAGGGAAATCTATGAATTGTTGCTACTCACTTCTTACTTTCTAGAACTTTGTATATTATGTTTGATTGACATGAAGAGGTCTATGTTTAAGTGGCTTCAATATTTGTTAACCTCAATATCAATAGTAAGATATTCAATAACTTTCTGAGAATGGCATGCCGCTTCCATCAACGAGAAAATTGTCCTCGCTCTTTTTTTGTCACGCAATAATCAATCACAAGTTACGTCTTATTTAACTAAACTTCATCTCTATTACCTAAATATATTAAAGTCAAGTACAGCACTACTTACTTGAGTTATGTACAGACATTAATGGTGGAGCCGGGAAGGGGGGGGGGGCAGGGAACTTGTTATTCCAATAGTTTTCACGAAGTGTCATCTTACAGGCGACTTTACAAATATAAGTATCAGATAAGATAAGAACTTTCGAAGGTAAGCTTGGTGACTTTTCGTCAATGCTACTTCCAAACACTTTCGCAAAAATTATTTTCAAACATAATATTTGAATGACGTGATCAGTTTTCAAATGCGGTTTGGATAAAAGAGCCAACTAGCTATCTTTGTACTTGAGCTTCTCGAAATGTAAAATAGGAATTCGCGTAATTTAAATGAAACTCTCAAACTGTCAATTTGACAGACCACGAGAACAGATTCATTCACAGTTTTATTCTCGGTAGGAAAAGTGCTGATACCAGACAATGACATTCCTTTTCTAGGACTGATAACCAGCTAACACTATCTGAAAGAAAACGTGACCACGATGGGAATCCATAATGGCGGCAGAAGACGGAAACTTCGCGCCAACTTAGGGAGGTTACAGATATGCAGAAAGAAGAGAATGCAGACTGAGCTTACACGGAAGTCGAATACTCCTTGCTGACATGCAGTACGATAACAGGCATTTAATAGAATGCCATCGATGACAGATTTATGCCTACGCTGTTTTTAAAGAGATTCTGGTTTGGCTCCAACAGATCCGCTCAAGGTAAATAGACTTCATAAATCCCATGCTTTGTCGGGCTAGCTGGCAGAGTTACTTAAATAGGTTATGGATGTCACGTTGCGCAGTTTGGCTTAGTTTTAGAAGAACCGTTATAAGACAATGCAGTTCTAAGGACAACAGGCTCGTCATAAATACCAAACGAAAACCTTTCCCTTATGGGTTTGACCCTATTTTTATAATGTTTTGTTTCGCTGGTTAAGAAGTGTCCTTGCATGAAATCATTTAACATACGTAAAACACTATTCTCGTATGGTTGTCTGTCTTTACCATTTCTCAAAAAGAACTCAAAACAACTTAATCCAACTTATCGGGATATCAGCAGTTATGTAAAAATGTTGGATAACATTTTTAGCATTTTCATAGCTAGCAACTATTCACGCTTTTCATGGAAGAGTCTGACACCGAGATGGAATAGAAGAAAAGTAAAGGAGAAGGAAGAAAGCTGTGAGGATGGCAGAAATTGTTAAATGGTACTAGCTGGACAGGCCCGTAGCTAGAACAGCAATTTTAGGGCGCTAGTCACTTATTGAATAGGGGAGCTATCTACCAACAGTCTTAACACCAAAAAATCAATAATGAATAATATCAGAATAACTGCTTTTTATAACCTTCTTGAAGTTTCTGATAAAAACACCGAAATGTTTAGAAGAAGTATGTTACTAGAAAAAGCAAAGAATATAACCAATTAAATCTAAACGCATGGAGTTCTTACATTTAAAATAAACAATTGCTATAGAGAAGAGAAGATTTGAAAATATCAAGTTTGAAGAGATACTAAAGAAAAGTGAAAATGTCACCAAACCGGGGTCCACGCAATCGCGGCGTGCTGCTCAATCAACTGACCTATGTGACCCGGTGATAACATAGTGTACCTTTCTCTAGCTCCTTAGACGCCACCGGTGGATATGGCATCCAGCTCTAGGCAATTTTGGAGACCATCCTCTCCGTGTTATGTGATCCGACCGATCATGCTTTCTACAGCCCATTGAAAGTAGAAAGTGTTATAGAGAAGAGAGTATTTGAAAATATCAAGTTTGAATATACATCAGAGAAGAGTGAAATGTTACCACCGGAATTCGGATATCTTGTTCAACTTGTAAACTCTGTACAAATATTATCGTTATTGTCAGAGTCTATTCTTTTCCTTGATTATTTATAAGGGCACCCTGCAATATGCATAGCTGAAAACCAGAAAACTCTTGTGCTACGAGTAAAATCACAACTGGCATTTAAAGAACAATTTCGCAAGGTTAAGCAGGGATACCCCAGGTAGGAGTTGAAAAGTCTGGCAGCGCTTCAATCAGAGAGCTGCTGTATCTTGCTACGAGAGGAGTTAACAATTTCAGACTTTTCTAGGTTTTTTTCTTCGTGTAATTTTTCCCAACGAACAGTGAAGTTATCTGCCAACTTCTAACTGGCTTATAGCGTAGTAAAGGAAAGTCTTTTCTTCCTTTTGGCGAAGTGACAATATGACTGTGTCCTAAAATTAGCTTACTGGGATACTTTACTAGCTGTATTTGTCAAAATTTGTTTCTGTCAGCACTATTATTTGATAAAACTCGTAGTGTAAAGACCATGAGAGCATAAAACCTTGTAAAACTGCCCGGGATCGAACCTAACGCAGAACAGAATTTTATAAATCCTTGAATTTCGGCGAAATGACCATCTGACTGTGTCCTAAAATCAGCCGACTGTCGGAAATAAAATTGGTTCATGGTTTGAATACCATTTCAAAAAGCACGCCAAATCTGCTACGATAACTTTTCACCTTTGGGCTAAGTTGACGTAAATACGGTTTTAAGTTCTGTCATCCAAAAAAGATCCCCTTCTTTACTTCACTGTCTCGGCAGTGAGTCACGTAAGTGTATTGCACAAACATAGATTGGAAGATTATGTCCTATTTATTCATCTTTATGACTATAATGATGTGACTCATATCAAGAGGTAAGAGCAAACGAATTTCAAATTGAACAACCAAGGTTTACTAGTGCTGTGCACTCAATGACTGATGCAGCACGTAACAGGTAGCCTCGTAGGGAGATCGATTAGGTACCTTGAATAAACATTGAGGACTCGACAATGGATGAATTGAATCTGACAATACTTGTTTGATACACAAGACACGAAATCAATATATACTTTTCACTCTTTGAATTCCTATCATCGTGATGACCATTACCTCATCTTATCCCAGTTTTATTAATGATATCTCTATCATCTCTAAGAAACGAGAGTTGCTTCTTTTGCAAGCAATTTGACACTGGTGACTCTACAAGAGGAGGTAAACTTAAGCTTTGTTCATTGATCAAATGCTATCAAATAGCTCTTTGCTACTTGAGACATCTCAGTGTCGACAACTACAGACTTCAGCTGCTTTCTAAAGCTGGTTATAAATCTGCGTTTTGATTTACGACGGGCTTCAACATGGTTTTCATCATCAAAAGGATTTTGATTCTGCTCTCCATCATTTCCTTTGGAGCATATTTTGCTTACAACTATATGGCTCCCAAAGGTTCGGAACTGCCGAAAAACTACAAATATCAAGATCTGTATCCGATAACATTCGATGAAGCAACTAACTTCACGTCACCAGTCAAATTCTCGCTTGATACTACTATCATCGAATGGGGGATGTATGGCTACCAGGGCCTCATTGCCGTTTACATGCTGCTCACTTTCTGCCGCACGGAAGCACTTGGCATCTTACCAAATTGGTTTTACTTATTCTGGTCGTTTGCATGCCTTGCAGAGATGGCGTATACCACTATAATATTTCGTATTCATTTCCTCGGAGCGTTTTTAATGATGGCTTTAGCGGCACTTTTCAGACACGTGTCGCTTGGATTTGCATTTTACGGGTTACGTCGTTACTTGAATTACAGCATGGAGCCAAACAAATTTGACGTATGGTGCACTCGTCTACTTGTACAAAACGGCTTGCTGTTTAGACAGGCTTGGATCACTGTAATGCTAACCATACGGCTTGCATCGATACTTAATGAGCAATTTTCAGTCCTGTCAATCCCAGCCAGCTATGCAAGCTTAACGGTTGTAGCTGTGCTTTTAATTGCTTGGTTCCTAATTCAGAATTTCCTCATCGAGGAATGGACACGATTCACATTAGCAGAGTATCTCTGCTTAGCGTTTCCACTAACTGGAATTCTGCTTCAAACTAAAAAGGATCTGGGAGTTGGGCATATCTATTTCAAGTTCAGCATCGGTTTGCTAGCACTAGATGGATTCCTTCTACTTGTTCGTATCATCTTAATTGTTTTAAACGAAAAAAGAAGAGCGAAGCCAAATTTGGAAAACACAGAAAAGATTGAAATGTGAGCCTTCAAGCCAAGGAAGGTTTACAACAACGAAGGAATTCAGTACTTGAGTATTACACCACGAGTATAGAGTAGAAATATGAAGCCTACAGCATATGGAGACAGGCAACTATTTCATTTATCACGATACAAACCGCGAGGTTTATCTCAGGACATTTCCGAGCATTCCTTATCTCACTTTAATACTATGAAAAAGCGATCTTTGGTACAGCCGCAATATACAAGTTAAAATGTACAGTCGCGAGGAGAAACTTTGAAAATTAGTACATCGTATAGCAAGAAGATTGTCAAGAGTCATGTGCCATCAGTGATGAAAACTACAGTGTATTCAAACCATGGAAGCTTTGAAAATAGCGTTCTACGATTAGTAGAAATTATCCAGTGCTTACAATTTCAACTTTGTTGTACATAGCAACAATTTTACTTGGAACAGGTGGGTTTTAATAATGGTTTACCCATATTTACTCAAAATGATCTGAGCAGTTTTGGGGAGTGTCGAATAGTTCTCGAGTCAAAAACTGAAGATCAAGAATACCATTGCCATGCAAACATTGTTATGCCAACATATTTCACGTCAATAGGTACCGAGTCGGTATGATAGCGTCCAATGTTTTCCCCGAAAGAGAGACCATTCACGAGAAAGAGGCAATTGAAAAATCTTGGTACACAGAGAGCATCCCTTCATGAAACGTCGACCACGAACATGTTACGACGAAATTTCGGACATTTTGACAAAACTGGTTTTGACAAGATGGGGCAAATGTTACACACAATTATGATATTGTGCGTTATCTTTAGACCTTTATTTGCATTTAGGCGTGTTTGTAGATCGAACGCAAAATTTCTCTTATTGAGCATTTTCGGATGAACCCTTGTCCGAAAATAATGTTCTTAGATATTCCACATAATATATCAAATAATACAATTGTTAGTTGTGACAACAGTGGTTTCAATGGACATTTACGAATAATTATTTTCTTGCGTTTCATTGTGACTTTACCTCAGTTAAAAATTAGATTAAAGCTGACATACGTTTAGCCGATAAGTTAATGATAGCATTTTAATAGAACCCCTAAAAACATAATTATTTTTTATGCTTCATGAAGACAGATTGTGACTCGTGAGTAATTTGTAAACAAGGAGTATTTTATCCTGCTGCTACAGGGAAAGTAATAATTCACATATATTTTAAAACATATTTTCATCCTGTTCAAGGCCGAGGCCAGTACTAGGAAAGGGGTTAGTTTTCCCCTTCATGCTTGCAGTCCCCTCTGTGTCCTATCTCTCGAAACATAGTTTTCCCGTTTCACGAGAGAAGATGACAGAGCAAATTACTTCCAGGGTCGTGGCAGGCAAGCTCAGGGTCGGCTTGAAGACACGACCTTGGATTGTGAGTCTGACACTCTACCACTACCGTGTATAAATCATGTATCAGTGGTGGCCGGCGTAGAAGGGGAGAGAACCCAAGACACTGTCACCACTCCTTGTTTGGTAATTTAAACATTAGAAAATTTGTACATAATAGAATGAGTCATATTTCTATCACCATTTGACTGACTATGACTCAAAGATATACAAGGGCATTAAACACAATTTCAGCGATGCTACAAGTGATGATGTCATGCTTACAACAGGTAACATTTAGCTTAAACAGATAAATTAGGTAATGGTTTTCGACCAAATGTGTATATTCTAAGAACCATTTTCAACAATTGTCTGATCAATGAAGTAAATAATTGTTGAAACTGAGATCCACGTTATGGTAACGAGTCGACCTACCAGTCGAGCTACGATATTTTGATGCCAACAGCCTCTACTTCCTCTTGTCACCACATGAATTGCCATCATCCTTGGACGATACGATGTCTACCGCTGCAGCATTGGGACCAGTTGTGAGAAGTCGAAGATATGAACGATGTTTTCATCATAATACGGGTTCGAATTCAATTTGATATTAGGGTAAACAAACGGTTCACGTAAGCGGCGGCAGAAGGGGTGTAATAAACCCCAATGACCGCGGATTAATGGATTCCTAGTGAACCATTATTACGGTAACCGCAAAGTACGCATTTAGCTATTATGCGATTAACGGTAATTCAATGCGGAAGTGGAGTATACCATAATTCAACTTCGAGAGTATATAAACCCACCAGGCACTTGATGGCAAGCGAATATCCGGTCGACATGGTAGCAGTAAAGCACTCGTATAGGTAAAGAAACGTTCCAACGGTCAATTCCTCTTGCTTGCTGCTAACGAAGGTCCTGTTTTCAGAATCGACTCTCTTTTAAACCCTTCAAAGGTGTACAGCTGTAACGTACTGTTTCACTCTTATAAAGTCAACAATCAAATCGGAGCCATGGTTAAGCAAACTGAGTCACATTCCCTGTCATTTTAGAATTAACCCAAATCCAGTGAACATTTAAAAGATACCAACGAACATATCTTGTTTTTTCGAGTATTTGAAACTTCTTTAAATTCACGCACCGCTTTGAATTAGTATGGTTTTACCGCACGCTCAAGCGGAATACCTGAAGTCATTTCTTTAGTCGTGTCTATGTGAGTCAGCCGCGTCTTTTTAATGTGAAAGGTTTAGGCAAGACCGGTCTGCGTTAAGCGGTAGCAACGACATTTCCGCTGTAACGCCGAACGACGTTAGCAATGTTTAGGTTACGATATTTTTGATGCACAATTTTCAGAAGGACCCTCAAAACATTTCCACATATAGGAAGTTATCAGAATTAGTAGAAAAGGTTTTAACAAAGGAAAGCAACAAACAGTTGACATGAGAGAGAAATCCTTTTGCAAGTTATACGGGAGTGTTTACATATTACGTAATCAAGGAGGGTGACGGGTTATAATATAAATACATATGTTAACTTACCCGGCGTAGGAGTAATGTGAATGATGATGTAGGCGGATGAAAATACTAACAGGTT
>JAAAKL020007202.1:0-17138 GCA_010016065.2 Carybdea cf. marsupialis auct. non (Linnaeus, 1758) | reverse complement strand
CTTAGAATAATCTTTCAAAATGATTAGGGGAGTTCTTTAACATGAAGTGTATGTAGTCTCTCGTTATTAAAGACAACAAACTTTTTTCAAAATCCATAAGGTTGTTATAAAACTTCATAATTTATACAAAGTTTGAGTAAAATGTGTACGTAAAACTTAAACATAAATTTAAACAACTGCAAATCTAATTATAGTGCATTAATTTAAGATCTTGAGATTTTTAAGCTTGTTATTTCTGTTATTTATTAGACAGAACGAAAAGACAAACATAGCATTCACATTTTCACTAGGATAAATCTAGCATATTTCTCATTCCAAAATACTAATAACAGATGAATGCAGTTAATGTTTCCCTATAGGAAATCATACGTAATTGAAAGACAGACTGAAAGAAGGCATACGGCAATAATCATTTAACTTTGTTAGCACAACTAGCAACCTGTACCATTAACCAATTGTCCTTGAAATTCTCGAATGATCAAGTTGGCTGTTAACTTTCTTAACCCCTGCAACAGTTTTTACTTAGAAGTTGGGGATTTTTTTTCAGAGCAGAGTGTTTTGAAATATATACAAATTAAAATATGGCAAAATATAGAAATACATTCAAATGGTTGCCGCAAATAAAAGGGCAGAAAAATTGAAGCGAACTAACAGCAAGCCATTGCCAGCCTTACGACAAATATTTTAAAAAAATTATTTCCATAGCATCGTGTGTATTTAAGATTTGTTTGCATTTCCTTAGGCGCTTAAAGAATAATGCTTAGAGAGGGGTGTTTTGAAAAGACTTGATAGTCATCATGAAAAAAGTGCTTGTTTGTTTCACGAAACTGAATGCAAGTCTATTAGTCGCTGTAGCACAACTATTACGTTCTTCTGGTGAAAACGTTCTAAATAATAAACCATTGTATACATACTTATAATATAGAAGATAATATTTTGCTGTCTATCTATGCCAAACCAGGGCACAGCGGATAATTTCGAAAATTTAATCTCATCAATTATTGATATGTTTACAGTTAGCATTGAAAAGATCAATCTATACAAACTACACGAAAAGATTAACACATGGAAAGTGGCTGGACAGATAGAATTAACTAAGTTCTTTGCCATCCAAGGACCCGAGAGAGCATGGGAAGATAAAGAAACTTCTGACTAAAATAATTACAAAGCCGACAAATAATACATCGAAAGATAAAAGATACTCTTTGTAACAGCTTGTACGGCTTTCGGCCAAATCGAGATTAAACACAGTGCGTACGTTTATAATGCTATGAAACCCGTCATGTCGACACTTAAGATAATGATAATAATAAACGGAAGGTCGAAACAGATTGGGCGTCTAAATAGCGGGGAAAGAATCGAAACGAACAAGAGCATGTAGCAGACTTCGTGACACAAGCCAAACAATCGTGACTAGTATTATCGGGATCTTCATCCTCTAATTCTAACTCACCTGCCACAAACAATAGCTATGCGTATAATCCGAATAGTACGTCGCGCTACAAGAAACAGCTTCATGTTGCTGGTGAAGTGAGCGCAGATTCAACTAAAGTTTCTTTGCTTAGCTTCACAAACCTAGTTCAACAGTGACAACTGCAAGTCTGATTCAAAGCCAAGTTAAATGTCAAGTCTAAAGCAATAATGCTTTTCGCTTTGAATAATAAATCACAGTTAAAAAAGGGAGTAGATAATTGCATGATCTACTAGCCCAAAACCATATCAGATCCTTCAAATTGTTTATTGTCGGGCTGACCAATTTTAATTTCCATTTTGCTTTATTCCTTCTGTTTACCAATCTTTGCACCACCATTCTTTATCTTTTCTCTTCGTCTCATTCTTTTTCTTCTTCCTCTTTTACCTTCAAGCACCCCGTCGTCTTTGCTTTGTCTTATTACATTCAAACTGCTCATACACGGAATTATTAACAGGAAGTCCCCTGCCACCTATTTCACCCTTCGCAAAAATTAGAAACCACCATTGACATTGTTATTATTATTTTCTTCTTATTAAGATGAATTAACTACGCAAGTGCACAAACATTTTATCTATGACATCCAACATACTCTGACGAAGATGTTATTCAATAAAACAACGATGAAACAAATCTTCGTTTATGAAGGGAGCGCGTCAAACAAACAAGCATGTCCCCGAGGCATAAACATTTGTATCACATGGATAGCGAAACAATCAATACAAAGTACGTACCTAACAACAACGTACCCTTTAACTTTCTCTAGCAGATAGCCTGATTAGATATAAGGGCAACATGTCCTTCGATATACAAGCATTGCTAGGATCATGGCACATTTCCATCACCTTTGGCTCGTGAGATACTTCGTATGCCGTCTCTAACTTGGCGTATTTATTTTCGTCACTGTCTAATAGTCTGCCAAGTGCTGGCAGCAATGAACACGCTAGTATGCTATATTGGCCAAAGACGTTCGAAGCGTAACGCGTCGCGTTCACTGTTAGACGAGGAGCTTTAAAGCTTGTTGAAGTCGTGCCACTTTAGCACTACTCGAATCTCCAAATATCTGGTCTTAGGAATGTGTATGGGAGGAACAAAGAATTTAGAAAGAGCTAAAGCAGCCAGACAGTGACGATGCAGTTGCAAGCGTCAGATTTGGTATGCTTCCCACAAAATCAGGTTTGAATCTATAAAATTCACATAATTTTGATAATGAAGTTGAGAAACGTACAAATTCTTCAAACTTAGCTCCCCGTAACTAACACTACGCGATGATATAAAATTAGCTGTGTAAACTTGATTAATGAACAAAAAAGCATGTAAATAAACGTATCTCTAAATGTATTCTTTCTATTTTCAATATCCCAACTTCAAAATTAATCAAATAACAAATATTTACAGTTGTAAGAGTCCCTTCAAAACACGTAAAAGGCTCATTTGTTCAGTTACCAAACAGGTCTTTAATACTGCAGTAATTTCAAACGTCCACTTGCGTCAAGGTGTTTCCAGTGTGGTTGAAATTATTCTGCTTGTGAGACGAAATGGTATTGTTTGGCAATTGAGTAGCACTAATGATCATTTTCATCGTAGGCTTCGAAGTCGTATTCCTCGTTACTTACATAGTAAGGATCAAACTTCATTCTACCTGACCTGAAAGTAAAAGGAATTATGATAAAACAGATAATAGATTTTAAAGCGTGAATGGTATAAAAAATCAAGTATATTTTTGTATCATATGTTAAAGGTCAATCGCAAAGCGAACTAACATTAGACACGTTTTTTGATTGCCCAATTTTACTATCATGAAGTTTACCATGTATGAGTTAACGATACATCAACCCACCCTGGGTCACTACAACTTGCACTACCTTCTTCCGCCAAGCCTTCATTTATGTTACGTCATCTCGCTATGTAATGGGTTATTTGCCATGAACTATTACTACTTTCACTACCTTGCCATGAGTTACTTTACTTGAACTTGTCGACTGACAGCTTGTGTTACGTCTACTTACTTACTTTGAGTCTACCGCCATACCAAAAATAGAAATGAATAGAGTTGTGGTGCTCCACCTCTATTATGCTATAACTTGCCATATATTTTGAAAAGATGCAAAATCAACAGAAAGTAAAACATTTTACATTGATAATGATTTATCAGAAGCATCTATGACTGTGTTGTAGCACCAAACAGTAGAATTATTATTGTATTTAAAAACTTCTCTTGCATGACGTCACTAGGAGCACAAATACTCTGAACGAAAAATAGAAAGGAGGGTATCAAACTCACACCCAGCTGTGTTTTTAAGTAGCCAATCGAAACTTGAACTGCCTAACTGGTGTTGTGTTTTTGACCAATTAGTCTCCGCAGAACTATGTGACAAACCGCAAAAGCCCAATGTAAAGAAAGATTCTTTCAAAGTAACGTTTTTCTTCATTTTATGCTGAATACTCCAAAACAGCCAGGTTAACGGTAGACCAAGCCTTTCCTATAACAAGGAGGTGGACATCCGTATACATTTCAGCACAGTTTATGTCTTCGACTAAGTGTGAGTTTACATTGCTTAATAATGGTTTTATTTTTTGAAACCCGAGGTGGTTCTTTCCTTGTAGAAGCTGATGCTTAGAGAAGAAGGTGCATGCTGACTAATTCTGTTCATTACCTTGAAAGTCGTGCGGCCGACATAAGCGGCCTTGCATTGACAAGAGAATGAAACGACAACAATACTGCAATTTGTTGAAGGCATGCAATCTTTGTGGTTAGTTGAAAATGCATCCTAAGTGACGAAAACAAACTGGGGGATACAGTGCCGAAACCCTCCTACGCGGCTTTTTAAATCTTCTTTTCGAATCAAAGCCAAACGTTACCCAGCAAAGGAGGTTGACGCATTCGAAGGAAACTTCACTGTGGCCTTTGGAAAGGAAAACGTTAGTAGGTCGTGTTCTAGCTTTAATTTGTCTTTCGTACTGATCATGAGTGCACAGCGAACCTTGGCTCTGATAAGGTTCACTTGGCGTATTTTGAGGCAGAAGGAAGCTCAGAAGATCCACTAGCAGGAAAATGTAAACAAGACATGTACACTAATGAAAGTATTGCTAGTAATTTTGTAATTGTTCTTTAAAGGAACGATTAAAAGGTGTGTCAGACAATCACAACCAACGACTTTACATTTCTAAAAAATGTGCGTGTTACCTTGTTCTGTATTCACCGTACGGCGATTCAAGATCATCACTCGAGTCACTGTGCCGTCGATACTCCTCTGTAAATTAGATCAATAGTGAAGGGCAGTTAATACAAATATGAAAACAAGGTTAGAAATTGGGAAAATGTGCAGGCGATATGTAAGTGTAGGCATTTAAATGGCATAAATATAGTAACAAAACGAACCAAAGGAAAAGCGGTACACATGAGAAGACATTTTGTATCTCAGTTCCAAATCTCAGGTATAGTAAGGTACTTGCACAACTGTCCAACACCTGTAAATATGTGTGTCATAGACATGAACCGTAAGCTCTTGGCTTAATAAGACCCTGGCGTTTCTGCAGTCTATCTCGTCCAGAGGAATGAAATATTTGACACATTAAACGACCTGAAATGAAAAGAATTGTCGGAGACAAAGCAACAATGCGAAATAGAAAAGCAAAAAATCTTAGAAAGGGATAGTAATAGGGTGTGAAGACGGAAAGATAGACCTAGCGAAGACCTCCAAAAAGAATTGGCACGAAATGATGAATAGCCACTTTTCACCCAGTCTTCAATACAAAGAATACTCATCTTCACAGGTTATAGTCACAAACAGACCACGTGTCATATGAATATGGGGAATTATGTTGATTGGTATCGACAAATTTTCGATCTAGCTACATTAAGGTTCCACGGCATCACAGAAACGAAATAATGAAGGTTATTGCGACTCTGAAATGGGTATCGAGTAGCGATAGAAGACTCCTAGGATAAAAAAGTACTAGTAGTATTTGTTGGGCATCGAGGCAAGGCGATTGGAGGCTTGACAAATCTGCGATCTAAAGATCTAGCACCTCAGAGCTCTAGGTCTAGGAATCACTTCATTGTACTACATAAAAATGCTTTAGTAACATTAGGAAAAGTTACTCTGGATTGCCGGCGTCTTATCGCTAATGATAATCAAATAACAAAGGATTAACAGTTTGAGCCTTTTTTAGTCTTTTGGGAATGCCCCTGTATGCGTACAGCTCGTCAAGGCCCTAGATCGACTTGCAGATCTGTTAGAGAGCTTATAAATCGGACAAACACGCTGTAAATGACATGCCATGTAGCATAGCACTTGAAAATAAACCAATACAAATGTATGAACTTTTGCACCGAGCTGCATAACCGACGTGCAACTTGCATGCAACTCTGGAATCGGATAATACCATCTTTTCAATCCGTGCCACATGGCATCCTTGGTTTTGGTCTATTTGACTGGAATCAAATGTAGTATCATGTAATCGTGTTAAAGAGAACTAGGGGTAAGTAAAATCTTTGCTAGACTGAGAACAACCAAAGTTCTTTTCGTGTTCTCGGCAAACATGTCATTGATCAATCTAACCCTTATAACTTTTGGAAAAACACATGTGTAATCACGTTATCTTTAATGAATATGCTAGTCATTTTTCTTGTGGCATATTCGATTTCGAGCGTAGCCTACTGCCCAGCCAGAGAGAGAGCAATGTCCTGGGGAGAGAGCACATTTACAGGGGTGGTCTCCCGTTGCCTTCCCGAACCGATAGTCTTTATATCGGGCTAGGAGGGACTCGAACCCACAACCTCTGGCACGTGAGTCCGACTCCTTAACCACTAGACCACGGTGCTAGCCATTAACTTCGATAAATAACAGCTTAGTGATAAAACGATGGGGGAAGGGGGGGGGGGGGTGCTTAAGATGCTTAAAAGCGCGTCTACTTGATGTTACAAGTTCTCTCATTCAAAACAATATGTTGAAAAAACCTTCTGAAGTTAAAACGATGAGACCTTCTTCATCGCCCAGGAGTACATGGTAGTTGTTATCCTGCCTCCACAAACAAGGTTTTACCGTGGAGGAGCTACGGAAAGTCGACTACGGTAAAACAGATACAACCTTTGTAAATTCAGTTCAAGGCAACAATAAGGGCTGTAAAATTCAACATTTTCTTTTTTTTTCTTAAATGCCTCTTTGCCACTGTGATACTTATTTGAAAAATGACAGTGCTCTTGTCAACAGATGATGACACCATTATACTGAACAGTGAAATTCAATGCGTTCCACGTGACATTTGGCACTTCGGTCAGAAAGCACCTTTTCACTTGGCATGTGGGAGATGATATTTGCTGCGTGGGATTTGCAATGTGCAACTTTCGGTATGTAAGCTTTCGTAAAATCGGTAGTAATGAGTCTACAGGTCCCTGTTTATACTGAACTTCGGGATATACCATATCCAGGTACAAACAAGACGGCATAGTACACAAAAGAGCCATTCTTCTATGGCCCCCAAGATGAAAAGCTCATCATGATGTAGCCAATAGTTGCCCACAGTCAATGGGCAAGGACAAGAAATTTGGCGTGTCGTTATAACTATGTCAAGGGGTAAAGCGGCAGCATAATTCCCTCGACAAAAACGTATGAGGCGGATGCTACGCCTCAAAGAACAATTGCACAACCACTCACCATTTCGTACTTAATCATACTTCCTAGTTCTGTATTTCATTATCCAGAATCAATTTCAAGGTACGTTAAAACTACTGGCTCGCTCTTCACACCTTCCCCCGGGGGAAAACATCCAGCTTTTGAACTTTCGGTCCTTTGAACACATGGTTGAATAGCCTTTGTACTTACGTACTTAAGTTGCATAAATTTCGAATCAAACAAAATCCTACCATCAGAATTTTCACCCCAATATTCGTCCGGGTAGTCGTTCCTCCAATTGTTTTCGTCTACGGATAAAATAAAGTACGAGTTAATGATGAAAGTATGCGTATTGATAACAAACAGAGCAGTTTACTCGTGCGACATGTGACAAAACGTCCTACGTAGGTTAATCGTTACGCAATCAGTACCAATTCTGTGGTCCGAAACAAACATGCAAAATATAGCTATCCAGAAGAGGACAACCCAGCTTCTCAGTCAGGGGTAACATCGTGCAATGGTCTAAAAGGTTTAACTGTTTTCAAAACATCTTATTGCAATATCCCCAATTCTTGTTCAATATATGAACCCTATTGCTTCACGTAGCTTAAAAAGTATATTGCTAAAATAGGGAGATTTTGGATACTATCTGTTATATCTTGCATTTTTATAATTATCCAGAGTGGCCTACGCCAAGCTGCCTTTTTAAAAACTATCAGTTTCATCAACTTTCATTGAAATGACGTTACTCTTGAGGCTCCGTTTAAATGTCTACTTCATTGTAATTTTGAATGTCTTTTCTGATGTGCTTAAATATGCCCAATAATGCTCGTATCATCATGTAATTGAAAGAGGTTTGGTTCATATTCAGGGGGTTACTATCATCACCAAAGTACACTCGGGCATACAACTGTCATGATTTTGTGCTATGGATCATTTATCTTTCCTATATACAAACATAATAAATAAAAAGACAGTTTCAATGGTAAAGTAATATTTACCTAACAGAAATACTTTTACACAGTGATGTCTACACATTTTATTTTATATTTCTTGGGTTAAAGTTGATTTCATATCCTTTGGTGTAAAAGTAGAATCGATTGTTCTCATAAGTGACAGCTTACGTACATAAGTATCGAATACAGAAAAACAATGGCTATAATCTCAATTCGGCTTCAAGCGTAATCACATCGAATCACGATTATAATACAGTTAGACGTCTAGGGCTACGTGCTGAAACAGTTAATGACGGAACAATTTTGATCTGCGACCTAGTAAATGGAATTACGAAAATCAAGAGGATGCTGTTACGTCCACCAGACCATTTTGCGACAAGATTTCCTGTAATAAAATGTCGCAGTGCATACTGCTTTGTAATTTGTTAACTCAAAAAACATTATGTCTGATAGTAAAATTCCCATTCAGCCACCTCTACGCTCACCATGTATCATAAAACAACTCTTCTTGCGCTTCAAAAATTGAAAATTTCCATTAGATCACAGCTGAGTTTTTTCACTATGCGCTCATGGGAAGATTACCTGCTGAATAGAATGGGTATAGGTATAACACCTTTAACAACAGATATATAACTAAAACGGATATCAGTCAGTCCCCACACCTAGGCAAAGCCTTTCTTCACTCTCTAAAACACCTACCGTTGGAGTCGTCTTCGTCCTCGTAGATATCATCTTGTTTGTCCAGCGTCTCATCATAACAGAACTCCTGTTGCTCCAGGGGATCAATGTATAACCTCCAAAAAGAAAAGACATCAAAGCTCAAAGGATGCCTATAGTAGTACACCTTAATTCGTTGATTTTCTTCCTCGTCCTAATAGAAGTCGAAAAGCTTCACCCGATCCATAGGAAGTAAACACATTGGGACCATGGGGGACCCAAAATTTAAACTGTTATTGTTTTCATACCTTGCTGTACAATGGTGAAAACATGTGTATTAAACAAGTGTCCGTTGAGTCCACTCTACACTGATGGGTGAAAGTCAAGGACGCAGACGAATGAGAGAAATGCAGGGTAGCAGAGTCAACGACTCTCAAATAAAAGCCATGCGGGGTATCGTTCCAATATTTTTCTAATTAAACTTGAAAACTGACAACTTGTAGATCCAAGTCATAATTGTACCCAGCAGCAGGCAACGTTTTTGGTGATGTCCAACCCCGAAATTGTTCAATCATTAATCAGTTCACATCAAGAGCAGTTATGTCGCTTATTAAAATTGGATTTTAAAACGAAACGGAAACTTGATGGCATTCTAAAATTACCTAGTTAAAATTGGTACGAAAATGTTCCATACCAGTCAATGAATTGCCGTTCACAGTATTCAGATAGCTAAGAGGAGTGAAAATAAGGAGGATGCACAAGATCGATACATTCTTATTAATTAGTTCACCGACAAATCAATTGGCGATAACCTCAAAGGAAGAACATAATTCTGGTTTTAGAGGGTGAAGATCTTTATAGTCTATGGAGCAGCAACCAAGAAAAGAGAGAGAAACAGGTTTACGTCTATTTAACACAAGGAAGCAACGTATGTTGTTTCAAACTGGAAAACATGGTCTGGCCTCTTATTTAATACTACCAAAATTTTGCAGGAAATAAAAGTCTCAGATTTCCAGGTATGAAGAAATTGTGTCAAGAAGTTATTCAAGAGAAAGCATGAGATCTGAAATATCTGTTTACATCTGTAGAGGGCCTCCCGTACTGAAACAGACGCTCTACAGATGAAAACATTTTCAAAGCCGATGAGTGTTGGCTCTTCCCTAAGGCGATGCCACACACCAACCTTTTAAAGTTACACTTGTTAATGGGTGCAGTTCCAATTACTGCTTTACAATTTCACTTTGCTAACTCAACAATGCGGAATTCAACATCCTTCCTGATTTAGCAAATTCGAGAAGCCATGCATCTTCGAGGCTCTAAAGTATAAAATTCTTTCCACACCAGCCCAACCATGATCCAAGCCCCCACCAATCATGGATCAAAAATGTGCATTCGCATCATGGGTGTTCAATTTAAAGTGCTGGGAAAGGTAGACATTGAGATATGAAGCAGAATGAGTGTAACAGTCCTGGTCATCAGGTAACAAGTAAACAGTAAAACTCAAAGCAATGTGATACATACATTTCGTCCATTGGATAGATGTCAACACCTGGTGCGAAATAAAGGTCGTAGATGTACTCCGATGGTCGTTGCTCTTGATCTTGAATTTTAAAAAAATATCAATTTATGGTTAAAAATGCAACGTCTTTCACGATAAAACAGCGTTCAAAAATGCAACTGATAATGCGATACGCTATCTCTCTTGAGCAAGGAATGACTGCCACCCCGCACAAATGCCTGTCCAAAACCCATTGAAAATTGACAATTATCATGGAGAAGAGGGCGTTTGAAATCACTAGTTTTGAAGAGATACTAGCGAAATTGAACGTATGCAATGGATTCGAATCCCGATGGTGACATATTTCTTTACTTTCTTTTCAAAACTGATCATTTTAAATTCTCTCTGCTTGATGGTATCTGTAATAATTACCCACTCAAAAGATTCCCAACAATGATCAAAGAAGCTACTTATTGTTTGGAATCTTTTGAGTGGCTAATTATTACGGATTCCATCAAGCAGAGAGAAGACATTTGATCAACATTTTGAGTAGTAATCAGAATGACTGTGCGTTTTGTAATCATTTTATCACCTCAAGCCTAATATAAATACATACTCATTAGAGATAGAGGGTTATTAGAATTTAGAGCTTAAAAAAGAGGAACTTTAAGACATTGTTAATGGTACGACAAAAAGTTACATACTTTGTAGTTATACACCTACAACACCTGAAACGTATTCGTTACTACTAGGAAATACAAATATTATTTATTCACATAAACAAAGAGCACCAACGATGAGCAAACTTGAAATAAATGATGTAATTGAAATAGTAGAAGTTGTTAAAGCACACAACGTGTGAACATTTATCATTCTATTAAAAATATCAATGGCACATACACGTCTTGTGCATGAGATCAGATTTCAGTTCTGTAACAAGCCAAATCTCTTATATTCTTCATTTCCATAGAAGATTTAAGTGTTGGTTTAGAATAGAGAAATACTCTTCAACAATTATACATTCAATCTCATTTTGATGATTGAAATGATGTGATGTCCCCTTAAATAGTTCAGCCTTCCCTCAATTGTAGAAGCACTGCCCTCAGAAATAATTGAAAGAATTAGCAATGGTAAGGAGATGAGAATTACAAGGACACAGATTGATGCGAAAATAACATAAATTGGCATACCATCTAACGTAAGCTTCTCACGGATCATCTTCACAGAATTGCAAGTGATGCTATCCTCTTCAAAAACAATGGAGGATTCATCTTCTTGAACGTTTTCTTCCGGAAATCTGTTTTCTTTGTTGCTTTTATCACCTACAACATCGTATACTTTTAGGGGATCGTCTTTTTCTGCGCCTAATTTCTCTTCTGGTGACTTTTGGCTGTTTTAAGTTAAACCAAAAATTACTAACACTGTTAATGAATTCAAAATAGCAATGGAGAAAACGCAGAAGACACAAAGCTATCAAAGGGGGGCTGTACAAAAATCTGTCAGCTTACTAAACCGTAGCCCACAAATGAATGAGCAAATGGCATGAAATGTAAAAGATCTGAATGAGATACAAAAAACGGATTATATGATTTTTAATGAATTAATCTAACACTTGAAAACTGAGAAAGATAAAAGTCTAAAACAATAAAAGAAACAGGGAAGCAAAAAGAGAAGTAAACAATTAGCAAAATAAAAAAGGGATGAAGAAATGAAAATCAAGTGAAAGAAAGAGGTACTAAAGAAAAACGACAAGGAAATAGATAAAAAAAATAAATAAATAAAAGAAAGAAACAAGAAAAAGACAAAATAACAGGAAGTACAGAAAGAAAAAGAAAGAAACAAACAAACAAACAAAAGAATTAAAGAAAGAAACAAAAAAAGAAAAGAAAGAAAGAACGAAAGAAAGAAAGAAAGTATTAATGAAAGAAAGAAAGTATTAATTAAAGAAAGAAAGAAAGTATTAATGAAAGAAAGAAAGAAAGAAAGAAAGAGAAAAGGATGGAAGAAGGTAAACTAAACGGGCAAAATAACACCAAAAAAGTGAACAAATCCTCATTATTTAGTTAAAGATATTCTACAATATGTAAAATATATCAATCATTTGGATTATTCGCCAAACATTTCTACCTTCAAGGGTAACAAAAAATGTCGATTAAAGCAATATGCAAGCCAAATACCATGGTTGATTCATGTTAATGATGTATGACTTACCATTTTAAAGGAACTGTATGCCATTGCCGAAATGGTAAAGTTTAACATAAAATACAAACACTGGTCATTAACAGTGCCCATAATGAAACTTGATGGATTTAATAGCTAAAATTAAAGTCAGTTCCTTATATCAATGAAGAGTACCAACAATTCACATCTGCAACACACTGGATCACAAGGTTCAATTCTTCATTGGAACTTTGCATGAAGATACATCATAAACACCTTAACATTCAAAATGTGCTACAGACGACAACCCTAATTTGCATACTACATACCTCCATCACTTACAAGGATAGATTTCATCTGTGATAAGATGTTGAAACGTGTCCTACCCCCACCTAATAGCACAGAGAACTTGGGGGCCAGGGCCACCACTCACTGCTTACAAATGTCTCCAAACAAAGTACAATAGATTGCTTAAAATTAGGTTGAGTGACCCCAAACAGAATTGGCTAGCTATTCCTATTGCCCACCTTAGCCAACCTTCAACCTTTTCTGAGTTTACACAATGGAAGGTGTTATTACAGAAATCACTCAATAAACCATTTTGATTCTACAAAGTCCCATAATTGTACATTACATCTATATTACGTTCATATCAATCTTGTTGTATAGTTACTATGACTACTTCAGTCACATCATCATTATCATCAGCAGCAGCAGCAGCAGCAGCAGCAGTGGGATAAATTTCCCTAGATCATGATAATATCAAAGAAATTTTAACTCTCTGTTTCTGTGAACTATTTACATCATTAGATAACATAACAAGAAATTCAAAGAAAGTACTAGTATCATTTACCAAGATGTAGCCTCCAGTTTCCCCCTCTTTGCAGGAACAACTCGGAATTTATTGGATGATGGGCTTTCCTAGAAACCAGAAGTCTAGAAATCAGAATCCCTAGAAATTCCTGACAACCCCTGATTATTCACCACACCTGCCTAGAGATCTGTTTCTTTTGCAACTTTACATAAGTAGGAGAATGGAACATTGTTTACTATATATTTACAAGGAAAGTTGATAAAAGAAGGACTGGAACATGCATTGACAAGGCAATAGAGATACATTGCATCCAGTGTCAGTTTGGTAATATGAAGGCAAAATACCAGGGGATAAGGGTAAGAGGCCATGAAGACTTCAATTCATAAGACGAAAAGAAAAACAAACAAAACAGCACTACACTGCACTATTTAACTCACACTTTTGTTGACCAAGGAGTATATCTATATGTAAATATGAAATATGAACAATACATATATATTTAATGTATATATATATATATATATATATATATATGTGCATGTGTAAGCTAACAAGAAGGTATGTCACTGCTACAGTGCTCAATACAACCAGGTAGAGCCTAGCACTAATAAGCAGCTGTAAAAAGGAACTATGGTTGAGAAGGTACTATTGCTCTAGTTTTATGCTATGCTCATTGTGCATATGCAGTTTGAGTACTTTGGCACAGCACCATATGAATCATATAATCTGCCTTGCAGCACAGTCACTAGCTACATAGCTAGAATCATGTCTGAATGCTCTGTAATGAACTGATGAGCCTACAAAGGGCAAAACAATACTTTCTGCATATTGGGTTTTTAGTTCCCTAACCTACGTTAGGCTGAGAACTCTATGCCTTGGACAGTACCATTGCTTTTGCTTGATGCTGTGTTCACTGTGCGTGCTCAGTTTCAGGACTCTGTCATGGTACCATTGGTTTAATGCTCTATGTATGCTCTATATGACCTTAGTGGTTAAGTAAGTAAGTAATGTTAAGTAAGTAATGTTCTATCCTGCAAGATCCATCAATAAATTATACTACCTACTCGATGTAGGATGTGATACCTACAGTGATACCTACAGTGATACCTACAGTAGCTGCAGCACTTGATTTTACCTTTTTACCACAAAATATCAATGATATCAATAGTGCCTATTAAAATATGTATATCAGTTCTAAAAATACATAGACAGACATTAGATATATCTCTTTGAATACATAATACTACCTTCCTTTTCCTCTGTAGTGACTCTTGTAATCTCTTAACACTTGTAGCTGCTTGGCCTGATTTAGGTGTTCCATTGCTTAAACCATTTGCTTTGCTTCCATTCTTATTTACCTAAGAAGACATAATGGTGGGGTTAAAATGATTGTACATCAGCCAAACACATTGAAATTCTCAACAGTATGACCATTTCAGATTAATGGCTTTTGATTGTCTGCATGGTTTGATACAGCTGTTGAAAGTAATTTTGCCAACATTTTCTCCTTTGCACTTACTTTGTGATACCTGAAGGCCCCATCAGGGTTAGCGCAACAGGAATTTCATGTTCGAATGGCTACTTGGTGTAAAAAAATTTAAATGTAATGAGCCAGACTGATACGCTACAATGAGATTATTATTGTCAGCCCTTGTAATTCAAAAAAAGGAGGTTGGCACCTGGATGATGACCTGTGCATAACATAGGCCTGCAGAAATTGTGCCAACCTAGAGGCTGATTTAGGTCAGCTAAAGCCGCTCTCCTTGCATCTGGAGGTGAGCAAATTGGTTCCTCTTACATCAAGGACGGCATGTCCTTGAGCCAGATTTGGTAAAGAGTGGATATCTGGGTGAGTAATTAATTGTTTTTCAAAGGGTGACTGAGATCTGCTGATGTGAGTACAACCAATGATCCCAAATTTTGCAACCCGTGATATATCTGTAGGTGTTATCCTTACCTTAGATTTTGCAAAGTTAAAATAGCCACGGGAAAAATTAAAAGGCACAAATATTGAGCAGGAAGATGCATCTCAAAAATGCCCATATTAGGTGACTTGACCATCAAACAACAAATTCAGTCCAATGACTTCAAAGGTGTGCACAAACAAAAGAAGGACCTGACACCTCGGAAATTCAAAATGTGATGAGTTGCAACTTCTGACTCCTGACTGATTCCGTGTGACATTCAACAATTGAGACAAATTTGGATGACTCAACCTTTAATTTGAGAAACTTTAAGACTTTGAAGGATGACTGAGTGTCCCTTTGATAAAAATAACTCATTACATATCGAAACAACTCATTGCTAAACGAGAAAACTCTATGAGCTGATGCAAGGTATGTAAAGCAGAAAATTAAATAATTGTCAATTTCAAGCTGTTGCCCTTGAAGGTAGGTATTTAAGGTAGGCAATACTGAGAAAAGCTGTGAGGCCTGTCTGAGGTACACATGAAATTGCCGTCTTTGGGATACTGGAGGTCGGCTTCTAGGCCAGAGGTGCCAAATGCTGACCTGAATTACAAGGGCTGATTGTGAAGACCAGATTTAAAATAATACACTCTGAAACAATAATACAGAAACAATGCAGCCACTAATTGGATTCAACCTTATGACCATTCCATTTGCTCTGCAAAGCTTGGTGAGCCACAATAACACATAATCTGCTTCTCTAGTTGCCATATTATCTACCAATCACATCATCCATGCAACTGCTCTCCTGAATTTTGAAATATATTTAGCATAATGCATTGCCTTCTACATGTCTCATTTATAGCTTATATTGTAGGACTTTATTTCTTGTTCCAGCAACATGCCAAACATCATGTTTCTAACTAGCTGTTTCTTGGGGTGTTTACTCATGTAGATAATGGTAAATGGAGTGAGCCAACCATTAATACAAGTAGTTTTATTGATACAAGTTTCTTTCTTATTGAAAATTATAGAGAGATACAAGGCAAGCAAGTAATGCCCAAAAGTTAATAAGATACATCAATTAACTGAAGAGCAAGCAAATTGGTTATAGGGGAAAGAAGGAATGTCCCCTCCACACATACACACACACACACACACACACACATCAATCATCACAATGCTACTACCATATGCAAGAAATCAAATAATTGATTGGAACTTTTATCAATTTAAACAAAAAAAATTGCTGTGGTGACAGTAACCATGCCAACAGTTGTGGTGCTTATAGTATCCTTCATCTGTACTATATGTTGTGTCGTGTTGTGTGGTTGTGTTGTTGTTGTTTTTTATCTCATATTGTTGTTATATCATTGTGTTTCAGAGTTGTACACATTGGGGCATTTACCCACATTCAGAAATAGATTCTAGAACAGAATAAAACGTTTGGTCTTTTCATATTGGCGACGAGGATCCTTTCTTGCTCTGTTGGTTGAGTTAAAACAAAAGGAATACTGCACAAAGTCATTCCCGAGGGGTCGTTCAAGTATTACTGAAACGTGAAGTGGCATTACACCGTGTGCCACACTCGACGATAGCGGTGGTTATTGAGGTAAGACGTATGCTTTCTTGTATATCCTGCGTCGATGGTTTGAGTTTAGCAGTTTGAAGACCAATAATACAGCTAACTACCAGACAACACTAGATACAATATAGTCAGTACTCACCAACAGTCCCAGAATGGCAGAGCCCCGATGTGGACAACAACTGTACTTCGATCCAGATGAACATCCAGAGGACACACTCAAAGCTTTCGAGGAATTCTGTCAAATATACGAGCTTAGATACGATGCTCAATATCCCGATCCTCCGAAGGTATCACTTGACTCAGCATTGCAAAGATGGAAAGTCGCTGAGCGAACAACTGAGAACACAGACCCAAAGCCTTCTTTAGAGCAATATGATGAAATCTGCAACAAATGGCGCTCAAAAGACAAAGTTGCTAAGCTCCTTGGTATGTTCTCCTCAAACCGGTTATATTCAGACTGGAAAGCAGC
>JAAAKL020007201.1:0-10231 GCA_010016065.2 Carybdea cf. marsupialis auct. non (Linnaeus, 1758) | reverse complement strand
CCCCGCCGCAGACCCTCTGGGAGAATCGTTGCTACCGTCCTACATCAAGTATAATAGATCCCAGAATTGTCAAAACTTATTTTCTGCATTAAATTTTGCTGTTGTTTGGAGAGACGGTATCTAGCCTCCGAAAACAACTCAAGACAGCATGAAATGTCTGTTGGTTTTTCACAAAAGGATGACGATTTACCGATGAGTGATTGCCCGCTGTGAAAACCTATAATCATAATAGAAAACTGGAAAAAATCAACATTTTCCATGTGTAAGTATCACAATTCCGTTACAAAATAAAATCGTCTGCCGCGATTACGTGCAAATCCATTCCACTATATGTTTTCATTCCAAATCGGCTAATTCTTGTAATCTGTAGCAGTATGGTCACAACTCAAAATGGTGTTCGGCCAGAAGATCTATGGATGCGTGACTGAGATGCGAAACTCTCGTTACCGTACATCGCAGAATGATGTGGCTTGTGTCGTGATGTTCCCGCCACCAAGTGATACGCGTCGGGGAATCTCGGTATCCTCACCAGTGTACATTTACTTCTATTCTACTAATCGTGCTTGCAGTATAATTGACTGCAGCAGAGATTGTGAAACTTTTAGGGCAGGGTAATGGAAAAGGATCTCCTCGACTGCTGAGAAAGGTGGAACATTCACTTGGGGTGAAAGTAGAAAAAATTTTGAGAGGAATTTAAAGTATTTCACTCCAGACTATTATTGTGACCAGTGTCTGGCGAAAATGTTTACGAACATGCCATCACTGATGAAAGCATCTATGACACCCTAATGAGAGTCATTGTAGATAATGTCCCCTGTCTGATCAATAGAATCCATTAAAGATTTACTGGATGAAATGATCCCTTTCTGAGTGAAATGGTTCTCTTGTAAGGTTTAAAGCTCGGTTTAAAGGATTTCACGGCCCTTCTGGGAGGCTTCGTAAAGCTGTTCCAATGTAGGCCTAATCACTTTACAGAACATAAAACCTGAAACTTAAGAAATCGACTATCTAGAAATATGTTTGAAGCCAAGACATGCAGTGGGGGCACCAGGAAATACTTTGTGCTCTGAAACTCTGAAACTCAATACCAAAAAAATACTATGTTTTTTCTTTCGCAAAAGGGAAGCTTACCCCGATTTACGGATATCCAGCTACGCCCCTGTTGGGGAAGCAGCAACAGGTTGGTTGTCACACACATTTTCCAAAACGTAAAATTGCCTACAAAGATTTGTTAACACACTATCTGGAATGTGCTTAACAAGAGTTTCAAGTTCGAGAGGTCACGTAAGGTCACAAACTGACCTTTCGTATATTTAAATTACGGTCCCCTATGAATTGACTCTACTTTTGACTCGGAGCAAGCCTGACCGTCCGCAAAGAAAATCCATTTTGTTCTAAATATGAAGGTAGAAAGACCATATGAACTTTAATACATCGGACATTTTGTTATTGATCCTGAGCCCTTCAAGGGGCGCCTCGATGTCGATTGCCGTTACTGCCCACTAAAGTTCAGCAATCGTAGAAGTACTTTTAATCAAGAAACATTCATCAGTCCTCAGCAGTGTACTGAGACGGTGTTTGGATCTTCAATCGCGCTTTGTTTCCTCAGATAGATTCTGGAAATTTCTGGAACCATTTGGATATTACTTCGAAATTTTGACTATCTGGTGGATTGATTCAAAGGCAGAAAATGGGGAAAGGACAGAAAAGGTAGGAAATCCTTTGCTTTTACTTATCTTGCTGTTTTGATTGCATATTTTAAAGTGCTTTATTCTTTGTTAGTACTCGATCGAGGCATCCTCTCCGACCACTCAAAATGGCTGCCACGCTTAGTTTTTGCAGATCCTTGTGTTTACAATGCAATTATTGTTATCCAAATGTTCCACAGTATGGTTTGTGGGAGTAGTAGTATCTTTCTACTGAGTTTTAGGTATAGACCACCTTGTGTAAAATACTGTTGACCTTGTTATACTTCTATTTCCACAAACTGCACATGTCTTATGCCACATGAAGAAGTTATCTCAAAACATTGTCTAGAGTCAACTCCGTCGAAGTGTGGAGGCTTTTGGGTAATGCTTGGAGCCACAGGATTTTAAAAGGAATATTTCGAATAGAATCGATGACTTTCTTCTCGGGTTCATCTTCTTCCCTGATTCAGTTGGATTGGCATCGGCACTACATGGGAAGGCGTCAGGGTCGACTCCTGCATCAAGTGGTTGGAATATTTCTTGCGTCCGAGTATTTTCACGGTTGAGATGATTCTGGTATTATCGTTTCTGGAGAATGGTGGTGTTTGGTTTGGAAGCTACAATATGTGACCTGCACCATGTGATTTTACTCGGTGCTGTTTAGCTGATTTCATACGATTCTCTTAGATTGGTAAACAAGGGGAAATTTTGAACTGGCAGGCCCCTGTTGACTGCATTTTAGGTATGAAAACATGACATTGACTTGGTCAGAGAGCATTATGGAAAATTCGAAGCTGTGGCTAGTCTACGTGCCAATTATAAAAATAACAAAACACCAGTTATTGATTTACTGGAGATTATGTGCTTATGCATAAGCAGGAATCTACTGCCAAATACTGTGATACAAGTTATGAAGAGCATATTGATGATTTCTCGACAGTCGATTATTTGCTGCAGTTTAGAAGATCAGTGATCGACAGTGTTGGATGTACTATATAGATAATACCCCGCAATTAATATCCGTGGAGTCAAACCCTCACTGGAATGAGAAGGGATGAAAGCTGATATTTCCATTCACAGGAGTCACTTGGAGCTTCTCTGTGTTGACACGGCATTTGATGCCAGTGTTGTAAACGCTGGAGTGTTGAGCCTTTTTTTGAGCCTGTGCTTTTATCGGATTTCCATGAGATGCTCACATTTTTAGTAAAAGAACATCGAAACACTGATGCTATTAGATCGATTAATGATATTACCGGTACGTGATGGAGGCACTAACTCCGAGCTGGGCATCTTGGCGCGAGACGATGAAAGGCAGAGTGGATTGTGGCAACATATTCCGATTCCACTTTCTTATATATGGTGATCGATACCGTACATGCACAACGATAAATATATCGTTGCATTGTGGCACCGTCGTTTAAGAATTGTTTTAGGTTCTTATGGTGGATAGTATGTCGAATACGTGCATCAGACCGAATTCCTTGGATGAACTATAAACCCCGGTTTCTATATCACTATAATGAAAGCTAATAGTAACTATCAAGTTTAAGAATGACGGAAATCGCGATGACAACCCGATATTATGTAATGGAGAATATTTTAAAACAAAAACAAAAAACAAGAAAATATGGTACGAAGCTGTAGGCTGCCTTAGATTGATATATATCGATTATCATCGAACACACAAATAGAGTGACTTACCTTAAAATAACTTCCGGCCAGAACTACCCTTCTGACAATCAAGTTACGACTCGGGTCATACACAAAACACGTTCTTGCTTTTAATGACGACCTATATACGACATTACCTAGTAGAGTTCTTCTTAAAGAGCTGACCCCAAATTTCAACAATTATTGTTTAAAAATACTGTGTCGTTCGTTGCGGGAGGAGGCGTGATCTTTTTTGTTGCGGCTGTTAATATAAAATCAGACAAAAGTTGAAGTACAATATACGGTTTCACACATTCTAGACATGACCATGGACATCCAAATATTATCATTATCGTGATAATATTTAGAAGTCCATGACATGACTTCAGAAGACGGTGGCTCAATTTAATAGTCAGAGATTTTCTTTAGCAATTTTTATTCATGTATTCCAAACAGAGATCTTGATTATAACATATTGCGAAAGTGGAAATTCTTGTGTTAACGTATATTAGTAAACCTTGAATTTAGCAATGTTATTCCCTATCTTATGTATTATTAGAAATTAAGAGTGTGTGTATGTGGTGGGGCTAGCTTCCGTTTCCATTGATGTATTTGCATAGGTAGATGCCTCTTTTAAGTTCCTTATGTAAGCCATTTTGGAGTATCGTTACTCTGTGGAAGTCATCCCAATAGTGGCGTTTATGTAACGTAGAAAACATAGCCAACTTCCCCATTATAATAGAATGTGAAGTTCCCTTGACTCCCGCTTGGGAGCTAATTAGCTCTGTTACAAGGGTTACTATTTTCCTATTGCTGTGCAAGATAGTTTATATGTAGCTATCGTGAAATCCTTAGCAGTTTCAAGGTAAAATTTGTGATTATTTAAGAATTAAAATCATAATTGATATAATTATCATGACATTATGAAAAATAGATCATTTTCACATTTAATACTTAGCACTGCTAATTTCCTTACTGAAGTCATATGTTCTTTTGCCATTTGCTGGGGCCTCCTGTACATGTTTCACATGTTTACAACATAGCAGACAAACTACTTCTAGATTGACAGGAATTGTATATTTGCTTCCCCCAGTTAAATTTCCGATATCTACGACTCTCCTCACCTCCAACATAAGCCTGGTAGTAGCTTTTTTGTTGAATTTAGAACTTCACCCCATTAATGCACACCCATATCAGGAACACATGTGCTGCTAGTTTGTGACAGCACTGTGAGACCAGACTGGTTGTTTGGTCATGGTTGTATCAACCTATGTGATTAGTTTCACGTGAGATTGATGCTCTTGTAAAGTTCTCTGATATTAAAATATTTTCCAGTGATGTGAAGTTGTGAGACCAAGTAATTTGCTTTTCATGATTTTGTTCCCTTGTGATATTTGGTATGAGAAGTCTCATATCCCTTCTAACCAGGGCTTTGGTGTCATTTGTTTCGGTCTTTCTCAAACCTGCTTTTACCATTCTATACATTGTTTTGGACTTCTAGTCTGATGTCTCCCAGTCACTTTTAAGAGACTCAGGTCTCTACCTAAGTGCCCCAGGTAACTCATCCTTGAATGCTCATTCCATGTTGGTCGTTTCCTTTTGAGTTGGTCACATATATGCTCCACACACAACCACTTCACTATCTCATTGCCCTTTGCATCCTGCCACCTCATAGCCACTGTAAAAGTAACATTTTTCTCACCACTGACCTCCATTTTCTTTATCTTCTTTTGTGCCCTATTTTATCATTCAGCCTCACAGAGTATAGCACATTTTTACTTTGCCTTTTGCAACAAGCTTCCTCTGTTATACAACCCTACTTTTACTACACTATTTCATCCAGGCAGTGGTGTCATCATTTTGTTAGCCAAGGTTACTTGTGCCCATTTGTGGTATTCTGTGAGGTCATGAAAGATAAGCTAGCTCATTAAAGCCAGAAATGTAGTTTACTTAAATGATTTATATTGATTTATTATTATTGCATTATCCAGAGTGGATTCAATACCCATGTTATATTTTTATCTGGATGAAATGCCAAGCGTCAGTATTCCAGTTAGAATGATATCAAGACAGGACATGTCTTTCTATCACTGTTCTCTTACTAACTGATCAAAAAGTATTTACAATTAATATATATATATGTATCAAAGATAAGGAACTTATTCTATCACGTACAACAAATAAACTGGAATAGGAAGATTTCTGTTGGATCATACAGGAATGTTAATCTACGGAGGTAAATACGAACTTCTCAATGAATCACGAAGATTTTTCCTATTGTATGTCACGACGTTCCTCCCTTCGAAAACTTGACATATACATAACAATAAGATTTCAACTTACAAATCTAATCTTTCAGGACAACTAACAATTCTGCCTGAATTAGTTACATTGTTATCACTAGATATATTTTCTGAACTACCTGGGTTATTTACTACAACTGGTATTCCTTGTTCGAAAGCTTGTTGAGGTATCACCTGATCTGGTTCAAAATCTGAGCTTTTTATCTCACTACCTACTGATGGAGATTCTGTAGTAACTGGCTGATTCTGTATAACTGAATCATCAGGAATAGTGTGGTCAACATGGACATACCTTCTGTTATTTCCTGGTATTCTAACAAGATAAGTAAGTGGACCCTTAATCTCTACAATTGTGACGTGTAACAATCTTTCTTTACCTCCTCTAAAGCTACAAACACTTACATGTTGAAGAAGATCAAATGTTTGTGAATGACAACTGCTATCATACTGAACTTTAGTTTGCTGCTGACTACTTTGAATCTTGTCTCTAATGCTAGGCTTCTATAAACTAAGCTGGGTTATGGGTTGCCTCTTTAGAATAAGCTCAGCTGGGGTAGTGCCAGTGGTGGTGTGAGGGGTGTTCCAATATCGGAAAAGAACATCAGCAACCTGATGATTGAGAGTGAAATCTGATTCACTCTTCTTGAACGTCTGTTTGAAAGTTTGTACATGCCTTTCAGCTAAACCATTGGATGCAGGATGGTAAGGTGGTTAAAACATGTTTAACCCCATTCCTAGCTCGGAACTGTTAAAATTCCTCAGACGTAAACTGTGGTCCATTATCGCTGACTAGTGTGCCACTAGTGAGAAAATAGGACCAGTATAGTAGCAGATGTTGAGGTAGTAGTCATGGGAAAGACCTCAAGCCACTGTTGACTACCAAATAGAATTGCTGTCCCTTGAATTCTAGCAAATCAACATGAATGTGTTGCCATGCTTAAGTAGCCCATGGCCAAAATAGCAAGGACGTGCCTTAGGTGTAGCTTGCAAATCTGTACATGCCATACAACCACAAACTACATCCTCAATATCTTGGTCAAAACATGGCCACCATACAAAAGATCTAGCAAGTGACTTTATACATGTCATACAGGGTGGCAAGAATGAAGTTCTCCTAGTAGTGATTACAAAAAAGATCTGGGACAATAACTCTACGTCCTCTAAGCAAGCAATCATCTTCAATGGAAGGTTCATCCTTACGTGACCAGAATGGTCGAATAACATCACCTGGGCAATGTGAGCCCCTGCCAGACAACACAAAAATCCAGAACCTTACACAATACTTAATCTTTACATGTAGACGCTTTAATGTCCTTAATTGTGATAGGTAATGAATTGATTTGTGTATGAAAAAGATAATTTTCATCTGAACCCAAGTCTTCTTAACTGTGAACTGGAAGACAACTAAGCATGTCCATTTGAATTTTTGGTTGAAGAACGATCAACTATTTTATGAGAATAGGCTGACAGAAGTAAGGTCCACCTTTGCATACCAGCAGCTGCTAAAGCTGGAATACCAAATTTAGGACCAAAAATTTTGGTAAGTGGGGCATGATCTTTGACCAGTGTAGACATTATTCCATATAAAACAAGTTAAATTTCTTGACCCCAAAGATAATTGAAAGTGCTTCCTGCTCAATCTGGGCATAATTTTTCTCAGGTAGATTTAAGGGCTGCGATGTGTAAATCAATGACAAGAATTACTCTCTTTTGGATATTTGTACAGAATCGTTTCTTTGGTTAATGTGTTTGCATTGTTTGCAGACTTAGTAGATGGTTCCATATTTGTGGTCCAGGGTACCATAAACTTTTCCGGCCCATATTTGTTGTCTACAATGGAATATCATCTTAAGGATGTTTCGTTTTAGGTTACTGGAATTAACATTTCTTTGGTTTATGCTTGAAAGAAGCTTTTTAAAAGTGTTAAAACTGACACATTGACTCTTTGTTTGAAAGTAACAGCTATTAATGAGAATACATGTGCTTAGTCAGTTTTTCTGAACTAGCTCTCCAAATGTGCTCTCATCCAATTTGGCATGTTCGAAAGTTAACTGTAGCCATTGAAAGAAAGTTCAAACTTTGGTCACATCACCAACAGCTATGTACACCACATTTAATATCTAAGATGCTTTAGTTGTCAATTCACCACTAGAACACTGTGTTTCCCTACAATTTACAATTCATCCAAGGATGTGCATTCGCACCCCATTTGGACAACAAGTAGGTGAGATTGTATAAATGAGTTATGGATGACAATGGGAAAACATTGGTTCTTGATCACCTCTTGTTTCATGTTAAGCAATGCTCATTGTACTAATTTTTGTATACATTCTTTCATATGTTTGTGTATTTGAATATACAACAATGGTAATAACATTTGAACAAATTAGAGCATGTACCCAATCAGGACACATTTATAAGGCCGTTATTGTTAGACATAAAGCCTAAGGAGCTGTTGTGTGGCATGGACTACATTTAACCTTATTGTATTGCATGAAATTTAGCCCTTGTAAGTTGTGATCATTTGTAAGCAACAATGGTATATTTAGGTGGTCAAGGCCAGTATGAAAATTTAAACAATGGTTTGAACAAAGTCTAGGAAATGTTGACAATTCTTCTTGACTGTTGTGATCTTTTAACATATCCTATGTTGGTAATGACAGGGAAAGGTCAACTCTCTCCTTCCTCCCAGCTTGAACAGTTGTTGAGTTATCTCATATTGCCTAACCATACACCTTGTACGAATCTTATTCTCCAAGTGCAGTAAAAGTGAGTGGTCAACTATTATTTATAATATATGCAAAGGGAACAGAGAAGAATCAATGCTATTGGGGAATGAGATGCAACATTATTCCTTTTCACCATACCACCCACTTACCAACAGTAAATATTGAATGTAGAAAATTGTTTTTTATTCACAAGTGGCTAAGGAGAAGCAGTGCCATAATGTTTATGTAGAACATAGTCAGCCAAATATATTGGTGCTAAATAAGAAAACAAGAAACTGCACCTAGAAGGAGGAAGCGAGAATAGGAATAGTGGGTGAGTACTGGAGTAAAAACATGTAACAGGAATTAGTACAGCTTAGTTACAATGAAAATGTCTTCAGAATATGGCAAGGTAACATTCCTGAACTTTTTATCACTTTCATTCATGAGGGGTGGATCCCTGCTTATTAGCTTCTATGTAGTCACTACGTTAGATGCCATTAGCTTGATCATTGGGCAAAATTGTGCTGTCTCTATGCTCTTATTACTTGTGAGGACTACAGTTGTGGACTAAGGGGCCCCAAAACTACTGCAACAGCTGACACATAACTGAACAAGCTAGTCAATATATTGGATGTTATCCGTGGTGGGAGTTATCTAAGCAACTGCACCCTACTTATTAGTTGTGTACAGTTTTGGTTACATGCCACCTATCCTGATGGGTGTAGTTACAGCAGCAACTCCTTGATTCGCCATTAATTTTGAGAGTTTTACATGCCTTAAGATCCAAACAATAGTCACAACAATTGCTATTCTTGGGATACTACTAAGGCTGACTGGACTCTTACTTACACTTATACTAGCCATCCATCACTCAGTGACAAACAGTATGTGTACCTTGAAGTTAAAATATGCCTGATTTAATGGTAGATCACCCACAAGATAAGCCATGTGATATTTATTGTGATGTCCATTTCTCAACTGCACATGTGGCTTATGGAACATTAACTTTGATTGAAATCTCTTTCTTATGGTCACCAGTACATTTTTAGAGGACACATAAAGGTAGCATAAACTTCACAGTTGCTGGCCTTAGTTTAAGCTTTGCATGAAGTGTAGGTGGCTGTGGAGGTTTACTGGTCAGTCCAAACGGCAATAGTGGGATTTCTTTTCTCAGGAATATGCTCTGGATGGTTAGCCATTTGACTTGTTCAGTTGTTTTCAAAGGAGATGGGTGCAAAGCCTGCCAGCCAAGTTCTTGTTGCCAGTGTTAGTTTTTGTTAGGAATTCCATAATGATACATTTGTGGGTGATGGCAGTAGAAGTCATTGGATTGTTGATGATATTGCTTGGCACACTGCCCACAAATCTACCATTTGAAAAGACAATGAAGAAAGGCCAAGGACCATCTTCTGGAACCTAACTACAGACTCTATGCAGGCCCTTGATAACAACAACACTGCACATTTGGCATGGGATACTACTGCCCATTGTATGAATCAGGTGATGAGTAAATATTGCAGGTGGAAAAGAGATAATGAAGAAGATAGAATCAGAACAAAAAAGAGAGCTGGTCTTTCACAGGACTAAAATAGTGCAAAGGGAATGACATGCCTGCAAGGTTTTTTACAAATACTGGCTATAAAATTGGTTATTTGGTGATAGCTTTGTTTGTGTGACTGTAGGCTTGTATCTTAAAATGAAGTACAAGATTAGTTTTTTCAAGATGAGTTGTTCACTGGTTTGCAGTTCAACAAGGTATCCTGTGAAGGTTTGTTTTAAGGTACAAACCATAGTTAACATAGAGAGCACTTCTGGCAGAATGAGGTGAGCGGCCATTGAGTGAAGAAGGCATAGTCCTTAAATGTTGTGCAAGCCATTG
>JAAAKL020007200.1:0-17142 GCA_010016065.2 Carybdea cf. marsupialis auct. non (Linnaeus, 1758) | reverse complement strand
CGTTATTCGTGACGTGCTGCCACCATCGGATTCCTTCAATTCTTCTAAGTGCTCTACTATCAAAGCCGTTCAAAGGCCTTCTGAGTAAACATTCTATTTTTCATATTGACCTGAACAAGTCAGTTATAGACGAAACGTTGTCTGAAACATAGCTTCCTTTTCTGTGGTAATAATCTTTAAATATGATTCAGCAGGGCTGTAGCTTGCCTGGGTCTATACTAAAGAAAATCATGATCTAAGAAATGCGATGTGATAATTGCATGATACTGTATTTGAGTTCAAGAATAATAGAAGCAAACATTTCCCTTGTACGCTAGTATTTTAATTTTAGTATGCCTTCCTGTTTTAATTATCCTTACACAACCGGGAGCATCTTTTCGTCTTCAGTTTCCACGTGCACTTACAACAAGGTGCATCTCTAATATTTAGTTAATTCTGCCAGAACATGTAGGTCTAAATAGTCTGCCCTTATAAGAAACAAGCTAATCATTGCTTTAGAGTTGCTAAATAGAAATTTTTTTTGTAAAGCTCCATATAATTACGAGGTCCGTGCAAAATAGTATTACTAAGGTACGAAGAAAACAAACTTATTAATCAAAAAGCTTACTAAAGGCGTAGCAAATGTATTGAGCAACCAACTATCTATACTGCTAAGTAGTTTACTTAACTGCTAAGAAACAAACAAAAATACTTAGCAAATATCTTGCAAAGAAAGAAGCTTGTAAGGCAAATAATAAACTGATCTAGCCTAACTTATAACCTAATATGAACTAAAACTTATAAACTGATCTAGCCTAACTTATCGACTGATATAAACTAAAGCTAAGCTAAACTAAATCTTATAAACTAATCAACCCCAACTTATGAACTGATATAAACTAAAGCTAAACTAAACTAAAACTTGTAAACTGATCAACCCTAACGTATAACCTACTATGTACTAAACCTTATAAACTGATCTAGCCTAACTTATAAACTAATATAAGCTGAAGCTAAACTAAACTAAGGCTTATAAATTAATCAACCCTAACTTATAGACTAATAAAAACTGAAATAACAACCTAAATGAATTACTAGCAAATTTAAATACTAAGTAACTAACCTACAAAGTAAGGAAGTAAGTAATTATGACAGATTACGGCAGATTGCGACCGATTGCGACAAGCTTAGACAGATTGGGATAAGTTGGAACAGATTTGTTCATACCAATAGGTGTGAGAGCCTTGCTTCCCCAGTCAGCGTACAGTTCGTAGGAAATTAAGATAATCAAGCGAATTTTGACGAAGTTTAAGTCAGATTGCTAAGTGAACGGTTTATGGTTAATTTGAGGAGAAAATTTTTGTCTATACCTAATCCTTACTCAATCTTTTCATGAGTCAGACATTCGTTAGCGTATAAAAGTGCTGGACGTGATAGGCCTGTGTGAAGAAATGCTTATAACTGCTTCGTTTAGCGAAAAGCAGGGGGCAGGATAAAGACCCCGGGGAAAATGTAGGTATTAAAGGCGGAAGGAGTGACGTTAAATGAACCTTCTCTGTTTGTATGTCTCGATGTAGTCATTTACTCGAAACATCTCATCTTTAAGGAGCAAAACTTCATTTACAACCATTGTTGAACCAGGCCCCTTCGATCAAGAAAACGTTGCGAGTAGGCTTCTTAACACTGTCGATTTACGATTAGTTTACGACTTCCAATGCACACTTATTCCTCAACTGGGAGTCGGTTTCAGTTAAGAGCAAGTTTGACCAGATTTGCTCTAAGTATCAAGGTTTCAGTTAATTAAACTTTGTTAAAGTGATACCCGACCGCTGTCATCTAGAATAGAAACCGCAATAACAGTTTATTCTTCTCAATTGCTCTGTAAGTTCTTTTTGACATAATGCCATTATATTGTAGCGGAGATCGTTGTAAGAGACGGCTCAGGTAGCTAAGAATGGTCTTGAGAATGTATTTGTCAATTTTTCAGTTGTTATTGCTGGTAAGATGACTGAGCTGGTCGAACCCATTTTCAACCTATCATTTGGTTTCCTAATCTTGGTGAGCTGGCCCTTAGACCAATCTCATTTCCAACGTAAATAGACCCATCTTATCACTCTTCCAGCAACCACTGCCATCCATCTTGAGTCAGCAGACAATGAGAAGGATTAGAGATTGAAAGAGCTAAGAAAGAAACAATCATGTAATTACTACATTGATATCAAGCAATAAGCCTTCTATAAGCGTTATTTCTTTCCGCTGAGAAAATTGGATAAATAGTTTTAATCTAGTTAGAGGACTTTAAGGGAGATTTTTGAAGTGATACAGGATACCCGACACTTCATTTTGCCATTCAGCGCCTGAAAGAAAGAGGGGAAAATAGAAAAACAAAGCACATCTGAGAAGGAACGAATGCAATTAGATTGGTGTGACCTTGAGACGGCCGAACCATCTAAGCATTAATTTTTCTTAACACTCTAAATCCTTTGTGTGCCCTTGACAAATTGGCACGTAAGCTGAAAAACGGTAAAGCTGGTTGTGACGTTTTTAAAAGCCTCTTCACAATTAGATTGCAAATTTTAATCGATATGTTCAGCCAATTTAACAGTACATGTGATTCTAGCTGACTACAGAAGTACTCAAAATGATCTGATTATTATTAAAGTGCTTTGTTGAACATGAAATTGAGCTTTTGTAAATAAGAACCGATCGTAAAATATTCCAGAGAGATAAGGAAAGGCTTGAGTCATAAGACAGACTGATTCAAAATATTTTCTGCAAATAATGTAACCTACCAGTCTTCGTAGTGCCTCAATCAAAATGGAATGAGAGCCGTGTTAATATCCCTATTTTAGCCAGAATTAACTGATTTTGAAGGTTATCTTATGTTTCTTCAAACCTGGGGGTGGGGGAGGAGGGCATGACAAAAATCAGTTTCTTAGGACTTAGGAAGAAAAGAATTGTCGGGGGTAAGTGCTTCGTTGAAGAGCAAGAGCTGAAAGCCACTACCTCCAGCACCAATAATACGTAATCATAGCCGTTTTTATTATCAAACATTATCATCATCATCATCATCATCATCATCACCATCATCATGATCTTCATTCTTTACGATTACTTATAGAATCTTTTAGTAGGAGCAAAAGTCCAGAAAAGTTGGAGTTCAACTATTAAAACTATTTGAAGACAAGAGTGGACGCTTTCCAGACTGGTGGGGAATGGTATGGAAGGATTGCAAAGACAAACTTTGACTTTTTTGTTATCATTGTTTCAATCAATCAAAAGAGAATATTGCCAACTTCAGCCATATGACAATCACAAGTTTTCTGCAACCTCCATTATTAAAGCACTTTTGGCGTGTGCATTTATTGTTACTGGGAGATGCAATTCGGAAACACAACGTTAGGACCTTGCGACGTCTGCGCAACTGAATTGACAAACATAAAACTCCGGATTACCTAATGTTGAACAGGAAACTGCTCTTGGGTTTTTCTTGCCTTTACCAGCTTCCATTATCTATTTTTTGAATAGCAAACCCTCTTTTTGTTGTTATTGAAACAAAATCATTATGGGCGACTGTTTCCCCTCGCCCTACCCAAGGGTCTGTCACTTTTTGAAGAGGAAAGGCGATGTGTCGATGGGGTGTTTTATCGCGTACTATAGACCTTACGACAGTCGAAGAGCATGTCGCCTGTAGGAGCCTAAATATTAACAGATCGAGAGCCCCCTTTGAGCATAGCTGCTCAGATGTGTGTGCTGATGGTTTTCAAATGGAATATAAAAGTTTCATGTGTGATGATCGTGATTGAATACAATGAGATGAATGCACTAGGGCACGAAGTAGGAATTGTATGCGGACTGTGAGAATAGAGCGTTCGTCGTCTTTGGGTGGGGGTGGGGGGTGGGTTGTCATTCTCTCTTCACGGTACGAACAGGCCTCTTTCTTCTTGTTTTTGCACAAGGGCGTCTGTATAAGAATGTGAAGTTTTTATTAAATCTGAATCGGGTAGATAAACTTAGAATCCATTTATTATGCTGTAACACAGATTAATTAATTTGTTACATCCAGAATTTGCTATTCCTGCAAGGCAACACTCTGTCCCGTCTTTATATAGAAAAATGCGACTCGTTATTCTTATTTCTCCAATATGTAATGAAATTGACATTGACAGTCCACTAAATTTCCTCCTCCTCAACAAAATGAGACACTGACAATCTTTTGAAGATACGGAAAGGGAATTTTTTTTTCATCAACGATAATTAATTGTTTGCTTCCTGACCTTTATCGTCATATTTTAAAGATGCCTGCAGTACATATTGCTTGAATAGTACAAAATTTTTACGTATTAAAATCAACGTTGTGAATGTTCAAATGACAATGTACCTGATAAATTTAGTTATGGTATATTTTGTAGACTAAATCCAATCTTTGTCCGACTTAAAATCGCTCCTAAGTTCTCTTCCCAAAATCTCTATCTGCAATTAACCAATGTCTAGCTTGTTGATTCGCACACATCAAACTAAATTTAATCACACTTGCAAAGTTCGTGCTTTTGACAGTCATACGTTTTACAAAAAGCCCCATAAGTCTCTTCTTTTCAAACTGAAGCAATGTCTGCTTCTCTTGGTTGTAGCGTCGATCATCATTGATTACGTCAAGACGTGCAAAATATGAATCTTGAATCAAGTGATAAACATTTTTGTCTCCATGATTAATTTAAGCTGCGCGGTGAGTGTATTACTTTTTGGGATTTAAATATGCCATCATTTGAGATTACAATTACGTCTCGTTATAAAAGCGAGAAAATGTTTATCCATGGGGTAAAAACTGGCATGAAATGGGAAGCTCGGGAAATTAGAAGACACTTACGTTCTTTAAGATTCTTGCCATGGGGTATTATATTTGCCTGTCCTAGAAGAAAATGAATGCTCACTAAATCATTAAAAGCACTGTACCCTTAAAGAATGGTACATGAGACCAATCTGGATGTCAAAAGGCAAACAATCAGTAAATCTATAAGCTAATTTTTCCTATTTTTGTTTAAATATTTTAATCGTAAAATATTGGCACAGAATTATCCTAGCTATTCCTTGATAGACAGATACCTACGGGTTTTTATCTAAAAAAACAAACTTTTTGCGGTTACATGAGGAATTTCATGAAATGTAGTTTCATGACAGACTTTATGAATATCAAAGCCCTTTCAGCTCTGTCAGTTTCCATAAACGTTTTTTATATTTTTTAGAAAGAAGTGGCGTATCTTAATTGCTCTGAAATGGTCTAGTTCATGCTCTGGCTAGATGTTTTTTTTATTGAGCCGAATAGAAGCGGGGCATCGAGATAATGGAAAGCTATGCTCGCGAAAATAAAAGTGGGTAAGGTTAGCAACTGTTATAATCTAGGAAGAAAGGAAGCCAGTGGGATGGAAATGTATAAGGATGTATGTCTATATAAGATCAATTGTCAACAAAATTATAGGAAGCAAATAAATGCTTTTATTTACTGTCGTGTTACAAAATGCACGTGAAACATTGCGAAGCGATACACCAGAAGGAAAAGCTGTTGTAAAATCCGTCTGATAGCTTTTTGAGTTCTGATATGGATAAGAAAACACTTGAGATTACTCTTTCGTTGCGTGATTTTTTTACAGTAAACATTTAAGGAAGATTTCTGTTGTAAATTTCTAGCAGAGATACAGGTTAGCCATTTATTTGAGTGTGGTATTGCATACACTACAAATGTGCGAAATGTCTTGATCACAGTCTAAAAGTACTACCGAGAAGAGAACATTATTTGGTAGTGGTTTTAGAGGGAGTGCTATAGGGCCAATGCCAAAGTTCCCCACACCCACAAGGGGCCACGCGCTTCAATACTAAGGAAGTAGTGTAACTAACTGCTCATATTAATCTCGTGGAAGTAAGAGAAGACTTTGAAACTGTATCCACTGGGGGGAACACAGTACCCCCCGTCCGAAAGGCAGTAATTTTTTAAACTTCAATTTATTTATTCTTTGTCTGCCATTACAATTCCGGTACTTAAACATAGAAAGAGATATGGCGAATTTCATTTTTTGTCGAGGCTTTTCGATCGATCCTCGTCAGGACAATTACATCGATACTATAAAATTACAAAAAGTACAGTATTCCGGTACTCGCTTACAAACAAGGTATACAGGAATGAGTATGGCAGGTGTCTCCTACCAAGTCAAGAGATCTGGTTCTGGCTATTCCTTATTTCTTTTACAAAAGATAAAATACGTAGTTCTAATTGTAACAAGCAAAACCTTTCTCAAAAGATACTAATAATAACAATAATAATAGTAATAATAAAAGTAACAGAATTTATTAAGCTCTATGATAAGTATGATCATGCCTGAACTGCCATTCAATGCGTGAAACAATAGGGCTTTCAAAATGTTGACGAGCCAAGGCCCCGCACTCTCTAAAACCGCCTTTGCAAGTAAGGGTACATACCCTCTTTGTTCTTAATGCATTTTAGCTCCATTGATTGTTGGCGATATTTTAAAAACTGTTGATATTGTGGTCAGTAGAACATCGAAACTTTGTAAAGCGGAAATCTAATAAAGAGAGTGTGGTTGGGAAATTTTGTTACCTTACTCCTTTGCCTCCTGATGATGCCAACTTGCACAATCACTCTTAGTAAGAATTGCTGTTTGTTATAGGGTAATAGTCACATATTTATTTACAGTGGCAGTAGTTAAGGCTTTTAGCAACTCTATTTTGCTGAAAAATTTACAAAAAGTTCTGAGGCTGGACCCACTGACACAAGTCCATATTATGTTTGACAGTTATCGACTTGGTCTTGAACTATTTTACTCATAATCTTTACGTGCAGAATTGTTGTGATAAATTTAAAAAATGCTCTTATCTGATAGATTTTTAGTTTACCCTTTCCCGACTACCAATGGTGTAGTCACAATATTTTAGAGAGGGGGGAAGGTTGGCATCACTAGGAAAATCAGCTTCATTTTTCACCTATCGGCCAAATTTGGAAGCAAAGTTAAACCATCTATGCATACAAACTATCTCAAAGACGTATATACTGGGTATGAAATACCAAAAAAATTTGTAGGAGCATGTACGTAGTCCCATACTCTATTTCAGAGCGTAGGGTTTGTGATGTGGTAGAGGACCACATGTCCTGAGCCACGGCAAGTGGAGGTAGAGTGGCCGTTTCTTTCCTCGCCGTCTTCCCCAGCTAATGCCAGGTACCCATTTTACTGCTGCGTTGGCAGTACGAGTTTTCAGATTGATGGCCAAGGGTAGACTCAGACCATCAACCCTCAACTTGTTAGACCAGCTCCTTACCGACTGACCTAACTCACTTCCTTGTAGGAGCATTTAATTACTTGGAGAAATTGTAACTCCAATCTGAGGCGCGAATTGGCCCAATGTTTCACGTTATTCAGCTAGTATCTTAAGACAGCATACAGAGATGTAACAATTCCAGAAGAGTGGCATTGCAAAGAGTTCAGAAATAATATACAAATGAATGTGAAACCTTTTTTTAGAATTTCACCTACACACCTGTATTTACCTCTCTAATGTTTATTCACCTCTCTTCAATTTATTTATAAGCCATACATTTATTTATCAATTTCTTTTAAAATGATGACTACTCATTCATGTGCGATACAACATATGAGTGTTTCCTTGACTTAAGACCACATGTACAGAAAGAGGTCAACAAATTTTAATTTCAGGTCGTGCAAGCTGATTATTTGACATGAGTTCCCATCAAGAATCGATAACGCAGCAAGGGCGAAAGCATCATACTCCTCAGGAAGCTGGAACGATCTGTGTTAACTACAGTTCACAAAACGTAGGAAGTACATCATTTAGAATCGCAGTGGATTTAACAATTTATATCATAATTTCGAATTAAATGAACATATGCAAGAGGGAACAGCTACCGACATCAGGACATCAGATCCGCTTGATAAAGTATTGACAAGCCTGCTTTTAGTCCCTTGCTGAATTGAAACTCGTTTGATAAAAATGAAAGAAAAAAGCCGGAATTTTCAATCTTGTTTAAGCTGATATTAAGGGAAATGTTATGTGTGATTTAGTAGGTTTCAAAAGTTTTCAATGGAGCAAGCTGACACAAGCGTCTCATCTTTTTTTAAATAATGATCACTAAATATGATTAGCTGTGATTATTAGATTGGCTGCTATTCTTCGACCAAATGAAACAAATAATGATGACGTGCTACTCCAAGTGTAAAACTTCAAAGTGTAATAACAGTCACTTCATCCTTAACAAGCCACCCAACATTTTTATTGAAAGTAACTGCATTTAAGGCAGAATGTTGTCTTTAAACTCTTGTTTTCTTTACCTTACTGGAAAAACCATAAGAACTATGTGAAGAGAGCCAGTATTTTTCAGGCCAATATCTGATCTTATTTACTCTGTTGGGCTAAAAAGGATAGGTTTCTGGTTCGAAGGCAGTCCAAGGCGCGAGACTGAAGCGCGAGACCAAGGCCCTTGACCCAGGTGCGAGACCCTGGCACGAAACCAAGGCGTGAGACCAAGGCACGAGACCGAAGCGCGAGACCAAGGCGCGAGACCAAGGCGCGAGACCAAGGCGCGAGACCAAGGAGCAAGGGAGCTGGAAAGTTCAGCCCCCAGAGAGATAATAGCCTTTCCAGACCGGGATTTAAACACGATTGAATAGACTGTCTCTGTACCTTCCATAGTGCCAGTGCTAAATTTTCTTCTTCGACTTCATGTTATGTGGTGTTTTTGCAGAAATGCTTGTAATACAGGATAATTTAATTTGGATTAGGCAACAGCCAATCTAGGATGAATTCAGAGAGTATATATGTGCTTTAGTGAATAATTACAGAAAGACTTTATTAACTGTCTTGATATCCGTTTCAGCCACAATATTGCTTAGACGGAAATAAGTACTATACTGCCAGTTGCACTAATACAATCATATTGGTAATTAGTCATCATTACATGCTAGATTAAGACTTCTTGAGCTACTGCTGCTTATATTTTTCAGTATTTTTGCAAGGCACTTCATGTTACCAAATTGAAGGCCTAATCCATTCGCTTGTCTTTGCATAGAGTATGTATAGTTGCGACTGTGAAAAAAGTGCATTTCTTCGTACGCCTATCTGCCTTACAAAATATACAACTCATCCTGCTGTTGATAAAATCAGACTCTATTTTGTAATGGCAATAGTTGTATTTAATGACGGCAGTAGTACTGTTGCGTAATGACAACATGATTCTTATCCTTTTTGGCTTTATTCTCATTGGAAATCTCTTGCTGCCCTTTGGCTTATTAGTAGGATACATGAATCAAGCCCTGATTAGATCTTTAAGCTATGGCTAAGCAAGCTTTAAAATCGCAGCGGTATGCACACTTAATGCCCATTAGTTTTCTCTCAGATGTTTACATCATTCTCAATCCGAATAGAAGCGTCAATAACTAAGCTGAAATACAATAAGCAAGAGTTTTCCTCCTTCTAAGATCAACATAACCAGTTGTTTACTTTATAATATAGTGCCAACTTTGCAGACGTTACTAAGATCTCTCCTCTTTCCAATTTTCCTTTCCCCTGTGATACAGACGATAGCATTAGTCAAGAATAGGATGAGAAGGCATGAAATTAAAATGTGATTAGTAGAATATGAGGGGAGGTGGAAAGAAGGTTTGCAATTCGTAAGGTTGCTAATAACAAAACAAATTTCCGCCAAAAATGGTATCTCTTGGGGAAGTTTAGAAGTGTAGAAGAGAAATGAAAAAATTTGTTATCAATTGGATAGACTTCCCATCTATACTTAGAAAATATGAAATGTCTCTACAGGAATCGAAACTGCACCGTTGTTGCATGTTGCGATATGACAGAACCTTTGAAAGTTAGCAGTGGAGTAATACAAGGCTCAGTGGTATTTGTAATTTTGGAATATTTGTCTGTTGACCGTTTACATTGTATGAATTGTCGGATGGTGTCAGTTACGTATCAGATTGGGTGTTAAACTCTTCAAGCCGGCAAAACTAGAAGTCAAATTGAGAAATGTTCTAATGCATGAGATCTTTTTGTTGGAAATGGTGATTTAGCTGTAAACAAGGAACATTAAATTCCAACACTTTACCAATCAGTTATTCTACGAAGGAAAAGACTTTGAAAACATCATCAACATCAAGAAAAGTTCTTCACTAAGATTTGGATGCCATTCCATTCATCCTGTTAGGCAACCTATGACTACATGTTGTCCACAGATTTACGTATCTTTGTGCAAGAGTGGCAGGCAATATTAATCTCCGCGAAGAAATAATTGCAAAAATTACCAAGCCTACTTCTGTCGTTACACGTCCCACTCAGTGCATTTGAATAACAGCAAGCTAAGAAGTAATCCAAGTTGCAAATGTGCAAGGTGCGCGTTATTAACACTTTACTTGGGTGGGGGGTTGGGTACTATACAGCTGCAAATGTAACACCTCTAATTACAGCCGGAATATTTGGAATTACTTTACTGGAGTTGATGCCCTGTGGGTTATTCCCGATATCCTAGGTAGTTTCTATTTCATTATAGCTTTATTCCTTAGTTGTATAATTCATTTTTCTTGGCTAATCTTGCAAATAAAATAATAAAAAAATAAAAACAACTCTAACAACACCATGTGCAAGAAGAATTTTATACATTTCATGGAAAGGAAAGCTCATTGGTAACATTTTCCTCCAAGGTTAACGTTGTCTTTTATGGCCACTGTACTCAGGAAAGGCATGTTAGAACATGTACACGCGATAGAGGACTGCATCATTCCGATCAAAAAAGAGGGGGTGCTAACGGCCGGTATTATGTTTGAATGTTTGAAATTTTAGATTTGGTGACTAAACTAATGTGCGCGCATGGGAGGAGGTAACCAGTGACTATAAGTTTTACTTGTATTCTACAAAGAGTATTATTTAGGTAGCTGGGAAAAAACGCAAGAACATGTAGAATGAGGAGCTAATGTACGCGCATGGGAGGAGGTAACCAGTGACTATAAGTTTTCCTTGACTTCTACAAAGAGTATTATTTAGGTAGCTGGGAAAAAACGCAAGAACATTTAGAATGAGGAAGGAGGTAGCAGGAACCTAGGCAGCCACCCAACAGAATACAAATTTCTTCGTTCTAATCATATGGCACGTGTTGATTATGCTTGAGGGGGAAGTATCTCCTGCTTCCGACATTATTGTTTGCCACGGAAACGAGTCAAGAAAAAACAAGTCTCCATCTTATATTATGGTAAAAATATCATTTCCTTATATGTATAAAAGGGCTTCAGTGCGGAGGGCTGATATGAAGTTCTTTCGAAAGTTCAATATCAAAGGAAATGTCAAATCTATCCTATGATGTACGCTCATAGAACGTTTCAGTTTTTGCAAGGGATGTTTGAACACATGCTTGCAACTTTATGTTTAGTATGGGAGAGACGATCATGGCACTGTTGTCTTCTACACATTAGGTTAATGCAGTTCATATATAGGATGAGGTGTTACCGGATTGGATTATTATGGGCAAGGGAGCCCATATATCCCTTATTTATTACTTTTTATTTAATACTTAGGCAACATAGAAGAACTTTTAGCCTTTACTTTACACCAGAAGTACAACGGTGGGCAATTATGTGCAACATTGCGCAACAATGTATAACATTGGGCAACTATGTATAACATTGGGCAACTATGTATAACATTGCGCAACTATGTTTAACATTGGGCAACTATGTATAACATTGGGCAACTATGTATAACATTGGGCAACTATGTATAACATTGGGCAACTATGTATAACATTGGACAACTACATGCATGACCAGGGCGACCATACACTTGTCCGGCCAGGCAACCCACGTAGTTCGTACTCTTGAATTGACATGCTTACTTTATTTCTGATACATTTATGTTTATACTATTATTTTTAGATATTCAAGTCGATATATAAGAAAGCAAATAAATGAAAAAAGAAGAAGAAGAAGAACCAGAGGGAGATCTACATCGAACTTGCTCAAAAACCACAGCACGTGCTGAATTACAATGTAACTCGGAATGTCAATGTGTCTTCTTTTAAAACAGTAGATTTACGTTTCCTCAACTTCTTGAGTTTAAACCAGCATTAATTTCCTATTAAGATTATCGTGGAATTAAGTTTGCCCTTACTGAACCAGAAATCGTCAGAAAGAGGCGACTTCCCGTAGAGCTTCAAGCAAAAATCAAGACGCAGACTTCATGAGATCTAAACGCTTCACGCTGGTAAGAAAATAGATTTGAAGCTTCTAAAATGATCCTATTTTCCTAATAGCTTTCCTATATGCAGCAAATGTGTCCTAGTCTTTTTTGATTCCGTTAATCTAATTCACACCAATCTCGATTTAAAATATTTTTATACACTGTTTCACATTCTGATGATCATGAAACGAAATTTTCAAGCAACGTCTTACATGAAATTGCACTTAAAACGTTCGAAAAGTTCCTAACTTTCCGCTTTAAATATCTGTAAATCAACTTGTGGCCATTACCTCAACGAAGTCGAGTGCGTTATGGCATATTCCAAGCGTGGAACCCTCTTCAGTTGCTTTGATTATTTTATCGAGGAGATTATAACATGACTGTGTTATTGGATTTGTCTCTCCAGTCGCTTAATTCTTCTATCGTGATTAAAGCTTTCATGGTTTTCTCGACTGAAAACCTGTAATTGCCACATCACGTGCTCAATAATTCCATCTTCGCCAGACTCTGCGATACCGATCAGCTATGATGTTATTTATCGATGCCTTATCAATTGGTTGCACGTTAATGACCTGTGTTGTGTCGGTGATCTCTCAAACTGTGATAAAACCAAAACCATTGCGAGAAGCGCATGACAACTGGTAGTATATCATGACCTCCCTGTGTATAATCGGCTGGAATTTCCAACAACACCTTGCAAATAGAAATTGAACCTGAACCTAGTTAGATAAATTTATGTGATACAATCTCTTGATATTTATATCAATTAATCTTCTTACTGAAATATAACAACTACAATTAGGTCTTTAAAACTAGATCGTTACTTAAATTATGACGAGAAGAATTTATGATTTGTTGATATCGGCTGGAATTTCCAACAACACCTTGAAAATGGAAATTGAACATCAGTCTTTTTGATAATACAATTTAAAGATTATACTGATTTCTATTCTTATTTTAGAGAGGCTACTTTGGGTAATGACAATTTTATTTTAAAGAAAATTGTTCGCTTTTGTATCTTTTCGACTTGTATTTAAATTCGGTTGATATAATTTCCTACCAAACCTTCAAGGTTCTGTCAGTCAATACTATTGAGGGAGGGTATATAATTGACTGTGGCCGAACATGAAACTCCCTTGTATTCAAGAAAGCGAATTCCCTTTCCAAGAGTCTACCTTCTGTAATTTTTCCCAAGTTATCCAACAGATCAATGTGACCAGAACGGCCGTCAAAGGCGCTGCAGACCATCCTGTGTTCTGGGCCATCCTGCATTTTACCATTGCTCTAAACTGCTTTGATCACAATAACGTCAGGATGATCCAGATAGTCTAGAACGAGGGATGGTCCAGAATGCGGGATAGTCCAGAAAGAAGGGTGGTCCAGAATGTGGGATAGTTCAGAACGAAGGATGGTCCAGAATGCGGGATAGTCCAGAACGAAGGATGGTTCAGAACACAGGATGGTAGAAAAAGAAAGATGGTCCAAAATGCAGGATAGTCCAGAACGACGGATGCTACAGAACGCAGGTTAAATATAGAACAAGGTCAAAATTTCACCAGTATTTTTGTCGCAGTATATATCCATCACGTATAGGGAAAATGTGGACATTGACGATTCTCAAAATTCGCCAATAATTCACTTCTGTTTAGATGGAATCGACGTAAAATGCATACCCCAAATCTACCCATTTAAGGTATTAATTATGCTTAAAAACGCACGTCTTTGCCACGCTAATTATCTCTAAATCACTCCATCCACCTGATTAAAAACTACTTATAAAGGATTTATCATGAATAAACTGTAGCATAGAATAACAAAACCTGTTTTCGCCGTTGCTTCCTTGTCGTGTGTTTGATAGAATAAACAGTTGGATTTATCAACACGAAAACTTTATCGCCACTCCACTACTGTTGAAGGTCTATGTATACCTAATTACTCAATTCTACGAGAAGACAACAACAAAAGTCAAAATCTTGTCATAATCAAAATTTATTGTATATTGACGGCTTGCACAAGAAGGGGTAATCTAAATGCCCAGATTTAAAATCCGAGATGTAAAAGCTATCAGAGAAGAAAATGACATTTGTGAGCGGTGCTTTTCGTCATTCTTCATATGCATTGTATTTCCTAGTAAAGAAGTAGCTCAGGAGTCCAGCTCCCCCAAGCCGCCAGCCCCCGCAAATATTAACTTTATTTGCAACTGTTTGGTTTATCAAGATCTTATGTGAAAAATGTGCACTAAACATTTTCCAATGATAGGCAGAGCTAGGTCAGCTTTTTACCTACCCGTCCTGAAATCGGTCCCCCTCAAAGCGACAGAAAACCTTTGCTTTGCAGACAAAAAGAATTTGTCTTTTCATTGGGCCTTTTCGGCTAACTATTTAGTGCCACAAACACTGATTGGTCAAAACAACACCAATCTAGCAGTCAGACCTCTGATTGGCTACTTTCAAAACACACTTTGGTATAAGTATTGATATCTTCCTATCTCAATTCTGACGATCTTTTTACTCTGAGGAGTGGCAGACGAAACAAGCTTTTCAGTACTAAAATGTTTTCGCTATTTCGTGCAGTGTCATTGTTTTGTACCACCAACAAACTATTTAAACACTTTCTCTCTATTATTGATGCTTCATTATATCTGGTGCAAGTTACAGCAACCTATTTTTCCGTGTAAATTATTTGCGATATTATTAGCGATGGAAAGCTCTGGTTTAAAAAGCTTTGATTAAAAGGAATAAATCTATTAGATATTCAGTATTTGTCCGGATTACTAATTCATTATTCTAGAAAAATTATATATTTATGAATCTAACTGCATCTTGATTACTCTATTTAAAAAAAGCTGCTTACAAAAGGTAAGCATGCGGAACAATGCATTAAAATGCGTCCAAAAACGTACCTTAAAGTCACCGTTTTTCATACTTGGTAAAAGAAACAATTGCGTTGATATTAAAACGATTATGCACTGATGTAGGACCGGCATGTATATGGACTGTTACCCTCCCCCAAAACATAAATTTTGTGCTCCTGAGACCTTCCAATTGGCAATAAATTATATAAAATGACCAAAGAGAACACGGTTATATTTTCTACTGCTTCATCTGTGGATGAAGTTTGGTATTTTTAAAGGATACCTTATGATTTTATATCCCCGATGATTTGTGTCTTTTTTTATTATCAGCTTTTACTCTGGATATTTCTACTATAACAAGTCTAGTTTTGTCAGCCTGTCTCATGTTTGTTTAGTATATTAGTATTTACCTTTTCAACTTTGCTTTGCATTTCTCTGCCATGTAGATATGTTCTTTTCTAAGCTTAGAATAGTAAGAGCAAACCTTTCAAAAATTTAGGAAATTCTAATATTTTCAAGAAAAACTTTGTTGTGATAAACAGAACAGAATGCAAAGTATCCAATTTCACCCCTACCCCCCATGGGGTAACTTACTTTTGTGCATTTCCAGCTTGACTAGTTCAACGGTGTACAAATGAAAAGTGATCCGACAGACAGACAGGAAGACAAACAGACAGACTGATAGACAAACAGAAAGACCGACAAACAGACAGATTGACAGACAAACAGACGTATTATGATATAACTACATTGAAAACTACAATTGTTGTCGATCGTGTGTAATGTTAAATGCATCAATTGCGACAGTTAATTACAACTATTGCTGTGGTGCGTGAGCCCCTAATGGCTGATTAACGTGCTGCGATTTGTAGGGCCGATCAAGGGCCGATTCAGTCACGTAACTAACCGAAGATTAGTCGTACGTGTGATTAGGCTCTATGATACACTAAACGATTCGGGAGCACAAAGCACTGTTTTGGTATCACCTTATTCATAAACAGCGCTTTCTACGAGTTGAATGGGAAACCCTATTTAAATAGATGAAATAAGCAATAACCTAGGTCGAAGGGGGCTTGATATCACCGGAACATATTACAGCCTTGTATAGAAAAGAGACCACGTTGTCATTACGAAGGCGGTTTGCTTGTCATCAAAAATGTAAAAAATGCTCTTAAATTGCAAGTAAAATGCACAGCATTATTTTTGAAACGTCTGCACCGTGTCCCTACCAAATGCTGCTATCAGCAAGGGAGTTCCTGCTTTAATACTTTTATCTAGTGACTTCTAGACGGCCATGTTGAAACATTTTATGAACTACCTCGGGTTCAAAATCGGAAGGGAATCTATTGCACTGTCACAAATGTTATAAAATCGGCCCGATTCGTGCTGAGATTTGGAATTGTGAAATCAGATGCCTGAACAATAGGCTATATGACAAAGTAACTCTAAATCGTTCCGACAAATTGTAGCGTGTAAATTAGCCTTTATTTTTCTTAACTTCTTAATTGAAATCCTATAGCTGCTTGATATCTATTTCAAGCACACGAAAGGCATCAGCACCTTTGATTACTAAAAACTTGAACCATCTAAATGTTCGATCGGTGAAAAATTATGTAAGACTAACTATATCCTATGTTAGACCTTCTTTTCTGCTCAGATGTTTGTTTCTTCAAAGTAGTTGGAAATCAAGGGCTTCGATGAATTTTAGAAGCCTTGTTAAAATTAAAAAATTATCGCGGAGGCTGCCAATTACGTAAAATTTACCGATACCTGAAACCTTTTCTTAAAGGAAAAACGTTGTTAGGCCCCTGATCTGGCCAAGGCGTTTTGTTATTTGAGGAAATATTTATATTTGCTTGATACTGCATAAAGTGTTGTTAAAGAAGTCACTGTTCAAATAGCCGACCTCTCATTTCAAATTTAATGATGATGACGACGACGACGACGACGATGATGATGATAATGATGATGATGATGATGATAATGATGATGATGATGATGATGATGATGATGATGATACTGATGATGATGATGATAATGATGATGATGATGATGATGATGAT
>JAAAKL020007199.1:0-17147 GCA_010016065.2 Carybdea cf. marsupialis auct. non (Linnaeus, 1758) | reverse complement strand
GAAGGTGAACGTCTGTCTTTAAGTAAAAGTCGTGATACTTCCCTAAATCGGCAATTTGGAAAGTTTTCCAGACATCCATGATGATACAACATGGTTCCCTAGCTCAAGGGCATTGTGCTGTGGTCGCAGTAAAGGGTAGATGCAACAACGATACTTTTAATCAACATGCTGAACTTTGACTTACACACCTGAACCATCTAGCAAAAGCATGCAATGGGACAAAGGATGACTACTTAATTGGAAAAAATCATATGGAATTGGAGATTTCATTCCACTGACGAACTTGATACACTGTTTAACAGGGTTAGTGAAATCTGTAATAATTTTTAGACAATAAAAAGTACACTCTTAAAATTAAGTCAGCTTGGCTAACAACGGGTCCACTGATAATCAACCAATGTCATATTGCTGCATTGGAGAAAAGAAACTACCACATTTCACATAAATCATTAATTAGGGCCTTCTGGTAAATCTGTAATTCCCAATGTACTTCTATGAAATGAGTTACTTCTAGTAACAACAAAGTCCTTATCACACGGAATTTCCCTTGATTTATGATTCACGGAAAACCTCTCCATTTATGGTCTGATCATGCAATGCATGACTAACCAATTTCCGGCAAAAAGTGACCCATCTGAAATATTTGGACAATTTACGTACAAGAATCACACTTGAAAATTATATACTTGATTTAAGTCACTGAAATTTTAAAAAACGTAAAATTTAAACATTAAAATCACTTGAAGTCAAGCCAAATAAGCCAATCCCTTTGTTTAACATATAATTTGCCACAACGGCCACGTAGATGTGACATGGGCCCCCGCAGCAAAGTTGCTTGGAGGGTCCTTGCGGTGTGAAAATGTCTTTGATGTCACATCCTCTTCAATGTGAGCTTTTCAAACAGTAGGTGTCAGTAGGTGCTGAGCAAAATTTAGTCTCGTCAACATCATACGACAAAGTAGCCTTACGAGGCAATTACATTGCTAAGTTAATCTTTCTTGAATTGTCATTTTCTACACTAAAAATAGATAAGCCATTTAGTCTCCGGCGTCAATGTACCAATTCTTGACAAGCATCAGTTTGCGAAATCAACGTACTGCTGAAGTCATTTTCATTGTAGTGTACTGAAAATCCTCAACGCTTGAGAAAGGTTCTAAAAGATTTCCTAAGATGAATTTTGTAATATTATTCAGCACATCATGATGGCCAATAGTATCTTTTTCCAAAATTTGCCGCAAGTAATACTTAGTGCGAAGGCTCAGTGGTTCCGTCTGCAGCTTTGGGTGCAGAAGGTTCAAGGTTCAAATCCCACTCAGGGCGATTTGAAAATTTGCCTGTTTCATCAATTTGTCAACTGAGCTATCAAGCTGGCCACCAACCCAGCGGGTCACCCTTCCGGGGTCGGCAAATGGGAACCAGTTCACACTGGGGTCAAATTGTGGAACACAAGGAAAGGAGTGGCGCCCCTCCCTGCCTCCGGGCAGAAGCCATACAACAAGGGAGCCCTCGGATCGCCCTCGACTGCAACCGAACACTTTGATTTGATTTTTGATTACTTAGCAGTCAAGCACTTCGTTTGTCATTTGCTCTCCCAAAATGTTGTAGATCTATTTATTGGAAAAAGCCAACAAGAAGAAATGATTTTGCTATGCATTTGGTGTCTAATACGTCCACAAAAAGGTAAAAAAATCGTTCATGCTCCTCGCAGCATTAAACGTAGAGGCACTGGACACTACAGAATCTACAATGATGAAGAACACACGACACTTGAATTCTGTCTGACTTGAATTATTTGATTCCTGTAGTCAGTATCCAACAGACCCTTAAGATGTTTTGAGATTACCCAGATACGCCGCAGTCAGGGGCTGTTTTGGATCGGGGCTACGGGGACCACTTCCCTAGGCCCCGTGCTTTTACTGAACAGAATGGGGCCATACACTTAAGAAATACAATTTGAAGAACGGTTTTAGTCAATAAACAATTTGAATGAAGGGCCCAATGGAAGTATTCGAGCCAGGGCCCTGAGGTCCCTTAAACCACCGCTAGTTTCAGTAATAGTAAAAAGCGTTATTCTTAACTGCGGGCTCCAGGGTGTCGCCCCAGCTGCCCTCTCTCGGCGCCACTGCTTGTGAAAGCTCTGTACATAATACATATTCTTGTTAATTTTCATACTGAGATTTATACTAACCTTAGAACCAACAACTACCACTGGGATTCCTAATGTATTCGCTAATATATTTTCTCCAAGACCTTCTTGTTCTTCCTCTTTTAGTTGCATAGTCCCTCTTCGTTTTGGCTCATCTTCACCTTCTTCTGGTTCTTGGTAACTTTGAAAATCTTTTACCACTGAAATAAAAAGGAACATAGACTCAAATGCATGGTCAACAAAAGAATCGAAGCAATGTTTCCTTGATTAGTATCTGACAGTCAGTCCTTCTCTAATCCTCCTCTACTTACATATACACAAACCGTATAGTACAGCAGGCTGGTACTCTGCACGTGGACATAGCCCTAGCCGCTCGGATACTAACCATTCAACAGTTTGCTGTGCTATCTATACCTTCGATGTTTACAGTAACGCTACCTTTGACTGTGAATGGTGTGCGCTTTTTCAAAAACAAAACAAAACAATGTTAACGTAATACAGATGAGGCAACATACTTGCCTAAATGTTTCAAAATATGTTCGGAAGAAGAATACGGGTCACCCAAATCAATTTCACACTGAAGAAAGTTTTGTACTGTTATGGCAATCTACTGAAATGATGTGATGTTACTTTCTGTGCTGAAAATCTTGAAAACAAACAGCAAGGCGTACCATTATCCAAGTTTTTCACACAGGAAATCGTTGGATTGCCTGGCCAGTAGAGTCAGGTGCTGCCAAGTTGTGAATTTGTATATTTTTATCTTCGTAATTTTTTCTGTGCGGGCATCGATACTACTATGCAGGAGCCAATCATTTTATGGGATCTCATAAAAGAAAAGCAGTAGATTGAAGTATTGCCTAAACTCACACATATCCTGGCATCATAAGTCCATAATAAATGTGAAGTAAGAAGAAGCGCTGGAGAGGTTTGACAACTTCTCTTTATCATAGTTAAGGGGCCAATCCAGTCCATATGAGGGAAATTGGGTAGACGGAAACTCAAGGAGTCCGTCGGATGGATTGTAGCTGTGTTCAGATAGCCTAGCCTTGTCACACATGTGTCACACTGAACATGCTTGAAGTACACGTCAAGGGTACAAGTGACTGTGGTCTACTCAGCCACATTGACTCTAGTTTACTGAGTAGGTTGCTCAGCTGATCGAACAGCTGGGCTATCATACCCTGATATCGACGGGAGAATCCATCAATAAAAAATGGCACCTTTGAAGCGATTGCACACGAGTCGTCAGAAATCTTTACCCATTTTTCTCACTGCAAATATGGAGAGACTCTCTTCACTTGAAAATCTATCTGTGGCTAACTATGCATAGAAAACATAGGTATCTTCCAATGAAGGAGTGTTACATAAAATTATTGTTAATTGAGTAGAAAAATGTATGCAGAAAGGTTTCAATGGCTAAAACAAACATGTGAGCCACATGAGCCATGATGCGTGGTTCTTTCTTGACATGCAAAATTTGTGTTGAAGAAAGCTATGTTTACTGTACCCTATATATGTTTTAAAGATTAAGAAAGCTCTTTCAACTATTCAATGAAAGCGCCACCTTTTATTGTTCTATACTTTAAGCAGTAACACTTTCATATCTTGACATGACAAAAAAATTATGTTAGAGATTCAACTACATACAATATCTCAATTGATACATGATAAATATTAGCTTAAGACATATTTTCTGAAGCGGTCTCCCTGTTAAACACAATGATTAAGGTAAAGAAGCTCAATAGAATCCTATGACAATGAAACTGTAAATAGGTAATTTGTGTAAAATGTTTCACGAGATAGGAAATTAATCATCCACCATCTATGTCGCTCCAATTCTCGAAGCCAGAGCCTGCTATGCTTGACTTTCAACTATTTACAGGCTATCTTGTTCACTGACAGATTGCACTACCTACAGAGAAAGCCAGACTCTTTACATGTCTTAGTGCACAGTTTGTACCATATTAAACTAACATTGTTTGGATACATGATCTACATCAAAATCACACGAAGTGACATTGGAAAACATTATTCTGATGGCAATCTGTGACAGAACAAATATCCTGCTAAATCTAGGGTCCATGAACCCAGTTGAGGGTTGATTTTATGATCTTGAAATGATCTAACACCCAATAATATAATGCTCAACCTTAAATTCCTTCAAAATGTTTACATTCGATTCTCAGTCCATGGCTCATGGGACTTTTCATTAATTCCCTAAGACAACAATAATCAGTCCATGAAATACATGTTAAAACTTACACTTTGCTTCCATTTCATTCAGCTCCTTAGCTGATATTTTTAGTGAATGTATATGTTCACGAAGGATTCTAGTCCACTGTTCTAAACTATCCATGACTGTCCATGGTTTTGACATATCTACAACAATCATGATTAAAATGTGCCTCATTGTCTCTGGTGTTAGGACATATTTCAGCAGCCCTTTGTGATATGCATCCCCATCTAAAATCCACACACTCAATCTTGTGTTCTCTAAAAGAAAACAGAGATATCTATCATTAATTTCTACTTAAAAAAATACAGTTATTTAGCCAAAACAAACACTTTTGAATTGAAGGTTCACTAAAAACTCCCTGACTTTACACACTCTGTTAATGTGTTTATCCTCCGTTCGTGGGGCATAAGCAAATCACACTGGTCACTATTTTCAAGAAGTCGATTAGGGGAAACTTTCCAGGTTTACAGGAGAATTATGAGTAAAATTCCAGAATAACTGCAATTGGACACAATTCTTTACAAAGTCTGGGTAGCCACAATGGACAAAAGTCAAATGACAAAAATGCTCCACTCCATTATCATCCATCACAACACTCAGACAAATTCAAAATTCCCAAACTAAACAACTATGTAATTCCCTCAATATTCTATTGAATATTACTTCCCATTTCTACCCTTTAAACTTCAGCCTTTGAAGTAAGAAAAGGAATACCTTATACAGTTGACAGCTTGTTAACTATACAACTGTAATTACATAATCTAATTATATAATACAATAAAAATCATACAATTACAACATATCTGTTTACCATCTCTTTCTTCATCATGGACTTCAAGATAAGAATATTCGAGACCTGCTCCTTTCTTTATTTCATCCTCTCCTGGACCCCTAAGCTTCATTACCAGTGACGTTTTCCCAGATGAATCATCCCCTGTAAATAAAAACAAATTAACGAAACATATATATATACATATAGACAAACACAGTCTGAAGAACTTCAGCAGACAGGGCATGAAACCTAAGATAACTGCGGTATTTTGCTTCTCCTTTTTTACTACTGTCTAGTAAACACACACACACACATATCTATATATATACACATATACATATACATATTGTACATATACATGAAACAAAAATGTGAGAGAAAGTATGGGGTGTGAACTTTACAGTAAGAGAAAAAAATTGGGATGTATGTTATTACATCATTTGAAGTTTGTACCTTGTTCATATGCAGTACCCTGATTCACTTTGTTGTAACTCCAGGCTAGTAATATATTTGCGACAAGATCTGTAGCTGTAACCTATGTGCTCATATGGGCATATATACGTATGCTATACCAACACCCAATTCTGCACTAGATTCAACAACCATAAATCTGGGTTTTGAAAAAATTAAATACAAGACTGGAGATAGCAGAATTGTACTCCAGAGTACACTATTTGAGCATCTTCACCGAGAGAGTAATTGGGGAGACAAGATTACGGTTTTAATCTATAAACCTGGCAAAAAGAGGGGTCGTTACATCAGAAGAAATCATTTCCAGAAAATCGTTAATGCCTTTAAATCTAATTTATATTAGGGGGATACACCACCCAACCTCTTCAGACCCAGCCATTTCCAAAGCTTCCGCCCGCTTTCACTGTGAAGTGAGATCTAAAAACACTGTAGTAAGATGGTACCTATGCTGGCCATCTTTTGTCATACAGGGTGATCCTTGCAGTATTAGCTGCCTTTATAGGAGTGGTACCTGAATGATGCTATGATCCTCCCTAAAGTGATAGGTTTCTCAAGATGGAGTCTGATAATTTTATACTTTTGGCGCAACAAAACCAAGAGATTATGCAGGTCTCAAGATGAATGTGCAGTGATTAAGGGCAGTGCCTGACGACTCCAGTAATGCAAGGTGACCCTAACAGCATCTAACCCTTACTTTAGGAGGGACGAAGGCTTGATGGCACTATCACCCTCTGAAAATGGATGTGTTTCAAAAGACCAAGCTTTCCAGCAATTTCATGGTGGCCCAGGTTTAATGGGGTTTTGTGAGAAGAGGCTTGTGATGAAAACCATGTTCACATCTATGTCTACTAATGCTATTTTTGTTAAATGGGAATATGACATCCCATGCAGGTTTGTGATTTTTCGGAATAACAAAATAGTTTCCATACATATTAAATAAGTTCCCTTATGTAGGGCCAACAGGTTATTAAATTTTTGAGGGATAATTTAGTTTAGGCAGGCCTCATGTAAGTTATGCGATATCTATCTTTTTAAGTGTTTATATGTCATTTTAACGAATATGTTAAGTATCTGTGCCTTCTTTATTACTAGTTACCACCTTTTTCATAAGCAAGCTTACAAAACATGCTTTTTATAATTTTCTAAAATACAAGGATCCAGATCTGTCTGTCAATATCAAAGGGTAGAAGTACTTCAAAAATTTAGATACAAATCAATATACAAGTGTGGGCTTCACCATTCAATAATTGTATAGCCCTGTGAATCTTTATTTCTTGTTTTACAAACAAATCAATGGATTTCAGTTTAGAGCAGAAGCATGTTGACAATTTAAGACTCCCATTTCTTGTGTTGAAATTCAACAATATGTCACTTATAACTTCCTGCAGAAGGCTGGCAGGCCTGTGGCCTATGGTACTATTGTTAGGAGCCTCATGTCCATTTCTCTAATATAAACCAACTATTTCTGCAGGTGTTTTGTAAAGCAGACAAAGACTAGTGGATCTTTGGCCTTGTGCTAGGAGGCCCTGGGCCTGTTCCTCTGGGAAAATTCAGTTATTTCTGTGGGTACTATGAAACATAGCATAATGATAATTGTGCAAATTTTGTCAAGACAAATGATTAAATACAGGGCATTAAATAAAGAACTCTTAGTTAGTAAAACAAATTTGCAATGCACCAGGATAAACAATGTTTTTTGTTTTGCCATCTGGTATTTTTTAAAGAGACATGAATACAGAAAAGGACTACAGGCATAACTTACTTTTGACAAAGAGGAGAGATCAGGTACCCCTCAGAAATTACAGGGTACCCTTTGGGGAAAGCTCTTCATTTTGCATATAAGTACCAAACCCATAGTAAGAGATACAGGCATATTAAATATTTCCACCCATCACTGCATACTCTATGACCATTTACAGGGCAAGAGCTTTTAAAACATGTGCATTACTTGGTGGTAGGTTTAACAGGGTCTGAGTCTATAAAGGAACAGACGGACACAGGCACAAGCAGATTACTGCTTATACATCTAGATTTAAAAATATATCATTTTCTTGTTTAATAAATACTTTAATAGATGACAATCACACCATTTAACTTTACAAATGTAAGAGCGCAAAGAATGTTTTCAGTGTTCAGCTCTGTTAAATGGGTTCAACCCTTACAGAAACAGTGCAGGCAGAACATAATCTTCATAAAATTGCTTTTAATGCAAGATCAGCAGAACTGAACCAACACAAAGCAAACTACCCTTCGCCATTGGGGTTGCTCATGGCTCACAAGAATGAACAACAATAAAATGAAAATGCATGTGTAGCTACACTGGGCCCCATTGGGAAGAGGACTAAATCCAGAACTTCAATTAAAATATGGCAAAACAACTGCAGCATACAAAGGATCTTAGTTGAGACTTCTCTCATGGTTCATTGGCAGTACCTCAAAAATTGTCTTTGTACGACAGTACACTTAAAGATAATAGAACACATACAAAATTATTGTAACTTAAAACAGTATCTTCCAAACTAAAAATCTTTTGATTTATAGGAAACATGCACTGTATCCCTCATCAGCTGATGGCCTGAAATATGAACTGATAAATCCCACATTGGAAATACTTTTGCACAAAATTGTGTATCTGGACTTTCCCCATTCCTGACGGTTTGGTAGGAAGATTTTGTGGAACTGAGAAGCTAGCATCAAAGTACAAAAATATAAGCAAATATGTATGAACTGTTCTCTGAATAATAGTCATGTAGAGGGACACCAAATTTTGCCCCAAAATTTGTAAAGTCTGCAAAAAGTAGTTACTACCATTATAAAATGAAAGTTTATAGCCAATATAATTTGTATGCCTTTGGGTGATGTTTTGCAAATATCCTCAAGTGATGGCTGTTGATGATAACATAAATCAAGACTAAAAATGGCAAATCTAATAAGGAATCCATCAAGGCTGTCCATTTAATCCTTTGCTTTTCATGGTTGTAATGGAAGAAGTAAGACTACCAAAGACAACAAATTTTGAAGCTGTTACACAAAGACAATCTTATACTAACTGAAGAATCAGAGGAAAAACATGAGTGGACTGTATGTTGATATAAAAAGAAAAGTAACAAGAAAGAGGAAGAATGAGACAATTTTGCTAAAAAAATTCCAATGTTATCTATGCAGTCAAGGTATCAGTGATTTTTATCAAGAACCTGGTACTGAATGAGATGGGTGCACATATATATGTGCAAAATAGATGTTTTAGACAGGGTTGTAATCACCAGACAGAACTTAATATGTACTTTACATCATATTTACAACAAGCATCAATAGAAAGTGTTGTGCCTGAAATACCAGAAATTAACAGCTTCTCCAGATATTAGGTCATAAAATTTTGACGTTCCATGCAATAAGAAGTATGTTGTTATCATAACACAAGAACTACGACCACTACATCAATGATAGTCACTACATTTGATTTCTGTAAAACATGGCATTACCTATTTGATATCAGCCATCCTAAATCATTCCAGCTAAACAATGATATACAAGTTTTAAAGTGGCAAAACAAGGCCAATACTTCCGATTTTCCAGGTTTCCCTGGAATTCATAAAGAATCTATCAATAATAATATTTGTATGGACTCACAACACAAGTTTTACATTCTTAAACATTTTGTTCATGTATCAATCACCTTTTGTTAGTGATTCTGATTATCTAATATGTATTGCTAGATTTAAAAACTGACAACTCCAGAAAATTTGCATGTTGCAACAGATGTTATAGCTTATCTGCATCTATAAAATACAATATTTATGCATTGACTGTGTTTCTGTATAACCATGATGAATGCAAAAACTACTGGACCAATTTTGATGAAACCTTGCACTGATACTTTCCTGGGCCAGGGGCAGGTTCTTAGCAGGTTTGCAGCCTCAAGATCAGCTGCAGGCAAAATTAGTACAAAGTGCATCCAAAGACTTCCTGGAACATTTTATGAGCATATTATTAGAGTGATCTACAGGCTGCAATGTATGTATCTTTTGAGTGCTAATTGCACTAGAACTGTCTTATAAGTGTATTCCAAGCTGGTGTCCTTCTACAACAATTCAAGCATTACACTCCCTATCTCATTCAAGACTTTCAAGCTCACTAACTGTCTGCGAGAGACAAGGTAGAGCAATGACTGTACGTTATCTTTTGTCACCACAGCATTCCTACACGTACAGACAACAATATTTGTAGGCCTAAGCTTCCTGGACGGTGCCAGGAACATTCAACTATGTCATAATAATGAAACTTTGTCATAGAAGTAATGTTTGTGAGGCAAATGATTGTACAGGATATACACCTTCCACTTTCAACAGAGACCTTATAGTCTTTGTCTGGGTAACTTTTATAGGAAATGTGTGTGTATCCTATAATACATTATGGGTAAAATGGTAGTGACAAACTTAATTCCCATGTAATGACAAGAGCATGAAAACCAAAATAATTCAGTCTTTTGTGTAGGTGTGAATGAAGTATTTGCATAGATTGATCAACACGAATGTGATAAAGTATATCAAAAACTGAATGGGCTGCAATCACATCATAAAATTAGAAAAGTTCTTGTCATGCATATGTGATATCAAGGTTACCATGCCTTGGCATTCCTGCATATGAAAAAACGAGTCATAATGAGGTGGCAGAGTCATATAAGCTACATGCTATCAAACATCTATGGAAAATACTTCAAACTTACAGGGCTGCACATGGTAGATGTGCTCATCAAACCCCAAAAGAAAACTCTTCAATTATAGGCTACACAAAAACCAAATACTTTATGTTAGGTTAAAAAGAAGCATATAGAAGAAATATCTGGCTTCTTTCAAATCCAAAATTGCAGCAAATAAGCCACACTTAGTAAAGAGAGTCCAAGTAAGTTAACAGATGTGGTGTGCTTTACACATACCCTACTATGAAGAAAAGAAGAGCTAGCAACCAAAAACAGTTAAAAACTTAATGCCCTTTCTAACTGAAGGCAAAGATTTTATCCACTAGACCATGATGACTCTTAATCGTTGTTTGACTGTTGGTTTGTTTAATATGCCTTCTCTACATCTAAGCAGTTTGGCTGTTAATTCCTTTTGAGAATTTGACCCTACCTAATACATAGATAGAAGAATCAAATCTGTATTAAAAACTTTGATTTCAAATCTTAAGAACAGGCCAATCTATTGATGTCTCCATTTTGGGTTACCATGGTGTCCTCCCCTTTTGGGCCTTGAAAGTTTTGGCACTATAATGGAGTAGAAGTCCTTTATCAGGCCTCCCACTCTAAACTGAACAATTTTTTTATGAATTTATGACATATTTTGCTGAATTTTTATGATATCTTAAAGTGATTGTTATGATATTTTGTCACACAATCTATATTATTAAATCGTCATTTGGAATATCTTCCTAACAAATATGGTAAAATCATATTATATTCTATGCATGTACACCAGGGCCATATCTGGGGAAAAATCATGTCCGAAAAGAAAATGCATGCCTAAAATAAAAGGGGCCCAAACTACCCCAAACTTGAATACTGTGGAATAAATACAATGAAAATTGTCAATAAAATCATTACAACTCAGGAACCTATCCTTGTAGTGGCAAGTTTATAGATTTTTTCATGCAAACATTTATGACATTTTATGCCTTTGACAACTTTTTATGACATTCTAAGACGAAATTTCAAAAATACAACTTTTATGATGTTTTATGATTTTATGACAGAGTGGAAGGCCTCCATTTATTGATCATACGGAGCGGGAGGCTATAATAAACATGCTGTTCTAAGTAGGTAAGATGCACATAAGAATACTTCAGGATGAATTTGTACCCATTGGCACGCCATAACCGTTACCACAATAATGAGGATTATAAAGAATGTATGATTGTTTGCCAGAGCAGCTGTCCAACACACAAGACTTCTCTCATCTCATTTCAATTCCCTAAAATATAAACAAGTTCTCTGCTGCCTTCCAATATGAACAATAGACCTCTTGTAAGTCAAACAGTGAAAACCATATCATTTTTTGAAAGGTTTTTATAGGACATTTACAGCAGCACTTCTTGAAACACAAAAACATAATACTAGAACTAAACTACCAATATGGAGCCTAATAAGTAGAGTGTAAATGTCCAATTTTCACATTTGGAATCAAGATTATTATAATTTAGATCATAGTTAAAGGAAAGCGTTCCTAGAAAGTGGGAATGCCATCTGGATCACTATTCTTAATAATCACCTAATTTGACAATATTTCTTGGAAGCTAAACATAAAATGCAGTTTCCCGATAAAAATGCCATATGTACATATAATGTATGCCCTTGACATGCTACGCATGAAAATTGCTGTTGTAGAAAAGTGAAGTTATATATCAGGTGGACAGTATGTTTGGCTTTCAAATTTTGTGTCACGTTTCAAAACAATAATGAGCATTTTGGTATAGATGTTTTTGTCAAATAACATTCTTGATTGACACATAATGTTCAGTTATAATTCCAATTAATATAACACTTAATAAATCATCATCATTTTCAAGTGAGAAGTTATGTAAACTGCTTCACCCTACCACCTATCCTGCTAATTTCAGATTGACAGTGTATATTGGTTCATTGCTAGAGTGAAAAATACTACTGCTTTATGGATAATAAGGTTGTCCTTTTTGAGAATGAGCCAAACTGTAATGGTTTTCATGTGTGTTTGAACGGCATGTACTCCTCCCTTGCATATACCACCACCAAGCAGGGTCGCCTAAGTCTACCTTTTCATGATATTTATCTCTTTATTGGCAATAATATTCTTTATACCTGTGCATAATTTAAACCAGCGTTTACTGGTCTCTACACTAACTGGTTCTCTCTCTCTGCTACTAAACAGAGGAAATATCAACTAAGTTCCTTGTAAATAGAGCAATACATATCTGTGCACCATATTCATTGTGAGATGGATAACTTGAAGAACATATTTAAGGGTATAAGCATGGATTAATAATGGATTAATAACTTTAAATTGATGCTGCTGCTGCTGCTGCTGCTGCTGCTGATGATGATCATGATGATCCAAATTGTGTGGTATATTTGGTAATCAACAAGAACATGGAGCCACAGGTATTTGGATCAAAATGTGCAGCCTGTATATTTAAGATTGCCATGGTTAGGTTCCCAATTAGTTTGTACAGCTAGATCACCTATTAATTCTGTTAGCCATAGCTATGACACTGTAAGCATGTTGGTTTAATTATCTTGGATAAAAATCAAGGCAAGGCTTGCCAAAGATTCACTACCTACCAAAAACTTTAGTAATGTTGTAGATTTAAATAAATAACCATGTGATGCTAAATCTATAGAAAGAACTAGGTAACAACTTAGAGAGAGGATCCACCAGTATGTACCGTCTACTGTTAAAAACCAAATGTCTAACATAGTTGGTGAGTGTAATCATAGCAATTGCAAAAGTAATTCTGCCATAGGTGTGCATCTTTTGCTGAACTAGTCACGCACTACAGTATAGAAAGACAACAGGTTGAGCATTTTAGATGGAATACATTTGTCTATCATCACTTAAATGTACTAGAAGTCATTTGTATTCTACTGCATTCTTCACCACAATACATAACTACTTCGGCCTGTTAAATTGCACACTGGATTCCCATGTCAAATTGTACTCTTTTGTTTTTAAACCATTTGGAATTCACATTCCTGTCTGTACATCCATTTTGTTAAATCAGCCTATGTCATATTATCCACATATTTTATATTATAAATCAGTTCACAGTGTATCTCTGAGTATAATGCATAAAAAATTATCAAACACAATAGAGCCTTTGACTCTTGCTATATTCCATTCGTATAGCACAAATAATAGAATATATCATAACACTTGAAAACACAGAAGTAAAATCCCTATAAATATTCACAAAGATTTTCGCACTTATTGACAGAGATGCTACCTTTTAATGGTGATTAATAACGCTGCTAATGGTACATCTTAAATAGTCTGGCATGTTTGGAAAATGTTTGAAGGTAAACTGTTTCAAAGCTACTTAAAGTACAGAAGTGAACTTTGTATGGGGCCTATGACTGTAAAAGGAAACTTCTTTCCAAGGAAAAAATTGTCTCATCAAGCTACCCTTGCTCATTTGAGAATATTGTTCTGTCATTTAAAACAAAGTTAATACAGGGTACATAAAAAAAATTAAATCAACCCTAATCATCAGTTTCATAGCATATGGATGTACAATATTTGCAAGCTTCTGTTAATGTGGCAAATTAACAAGGATATATGTAGGCACACAGTTGATGACTAACAATGGTGTATTGACTACATATGGGGCAATGATACTATAGCATCACAGAAAACTGTACCAAGAGTAGCAGAATCATAGAAATAAACAAGCTCGAAAGGGCATACCAATAAATTACGTAGTAGATACTCTAATGAAGTATATAGATAAGTTACCAAGGAATCCACTACTACCTTTGCTATAGGGCAGGAAGACAATATAACTATTGTTCCAACTGGAGTTGGGTTTTAAATTGTTTGTTACCTCCCACCAGATCAGTGCGAAATGGATTTACAGCTTATTATTTAGCACTACAGAAGATGACTAAAAGTGACTTTCTGAAACCTGACTAGATTTCTGTTTAACATATGGAAAAAGGTAAAACTTCTGACTGCTATAACTCTACTTGAGATTCTCAACAGCTGTGTTGATTAAATTTCACTGACTTTAAAACTGGCAATTGTGATCCTGAACAAGTCTAATACATACAAGTCTTCCCACTAAAACATAATGACACTTGATGTGGACATTTGATTTAAATCAATTTTACATACCTTCTGCTGTGCTAAAGCTTGACAAATTTATGTTGTTATTTTCAACACAATCTTCTAATCATATTTCAAGAATAGGATTTTTTAGGATTTCCAGGAGCAGTCACCTTGATTATAATACATTTTTAAATTTGAGAATCTGTGTTTTAAGATCAATGGCATCATCAAAGAACTTAAATAAAGATCCTATTAAAGTTACACAAAGCATTAGGGTACTTCCTCTCAAAATGTGGTGTTATATTTTGAAGGCAGACACTGGACTTGGGTTCTAACTTAAAGATCGTATTTTGAAACTAAATTGCTTTAAATGGTATCAAATAATAAGAAAATATGTCAATGATAATTCATAAAAATGATGCAAAATTTATACAACTGAACTGCTTCCTTGAAGCTAATTGACAAACCAAACTGCAACTATCAAATCAAAAGAATCCCGCTGTATCTATCTTGCGTCTGACTCCAAGGAATTAGAACCCTAATTATTGTTATGATCGAGAGCCCGGGGCTACGGTAGTTCCCAATAAGCCACCTTTAAAGTGGCGTTTAGGATAGGGACGTCTTAAGAACAAGTCTTTGGAATATCACTGTTCTCCAAATAGCTCTAATTACCTTTTAGCTGTTCAATCAGAGGTACAATAGCGCAACTGCGCTAAACAAATATCACTCTATTGGCAAGTGACGCGGTATGGATATCTAATAACCAGTGCAAAATCGAACACTTCAGTTGTCGGTACTTTGAAAGATATTATTTGCAATGTAATATGGGTTGGCTCCTTACTACGTCGAAATGAGGAAGGCCGTTTTCAACGTCTCGATCACCCATAATGAAGTCGTATGCTATGATTCTTGTAGAAGCATGCGCCAAAAATAAACAACTTTATCCTGTATAAGACAGGTCGAGTAGCCAGGGCAAACCCATCAATCTTGCAAGTATGAGCATGAATTCAGTTTAGTGCTGTTATGTATCAAAGTTTACAGGACCATATCCCGTACTTTAAGCTTCCCATGGAGTTACTACTTACCTAAAATCAGAACTCTCTTGTTTTGAGGTAAACGCCTTGTAGCTTTAGAAGACACCTCCTCAAGGATTTGATTCCTAAAAGAGTAGATATGTATGTTGTCTCTAATTAGCATTCCCATGATCTCGAAATTAATCGATGAAACGTACTTAGGAATAGGATATGGGATTGATACATACCATAAATTAGGCTTCTGGTCACTAGACGACGCAGACTTATCCCATGAGTCCGCCATTTTGCGAATAAATCTTTTTAAGGGATCTAGGACAATATCTGAGCCGGATGCGAATGATCCTCGAATACACAGGGAAACGCGGACACAAAATACTTTAAACAGATGCGTCTCATCACGGGGTGGGGCCCACCTGCAGATATTTGTGGATTAAGGATGAAAACAACCTCTAACGACCAGAGAGGTTTGTCTACGAGCTTAATTTATCTATCCTTCACATGTGAAAATAAATTTCCATGCTACTTATGATAAAGAAATGTTGTTTTTGGTGACAAAATGCTACCATGCCCTGAGCTGAAGGAAGGCCGGGGTGACCTGTTTGCACATCTCCCTCAAAAGCATGTACTGCATAACGATAATTGTATATACCTCAGTTTTTCATAGAAGAATCACATAAAAATTTATTGTGCCAAAATTCATGCAAAAGTTCTACAGAATATTTAACGCCTAAGACTCCCCAAATTCCCATCCCAACACCAATTCAATTTGTGTTTATCACAGTTAAGACCTGATCATAGATGTATATACATACATGTACCAATAAGCATTGATATCTTTGCTAGATTGTTAGGCAGTACTAAGCAGTGGTAAAAAGGAAAAGTGAAATGCAGTAGCTACTTTAGGTTCCACATCCTATCTGCTGACGTTCCTACGAGGTGTATTGTCGCGGTATATAAATATTGTTATGGAGTCGCCGCAAAGGTTAAAACATCATGTGGTGGGAAGGAGACGAAATAGTAACGAGACAAACAAGAGTATGATTCTTAACACACATTACTAGATACACACTACATACTATAATTCGTTATTTACTCACTTAATAGTCGTGTGTTCGATATAGACGGCACTTTGTTTACTTCTCGGAGATTTAAGTCTTTCTTTATTCGATAGGTCCTGGTTAGTACGGAGTGATGATTCCAACAGGCGAATGATTGTTCTTTGGAAGAGCAGATCAAGAGCAGAGGCACCATTGATGACTGGTCAACCACTTCTCTCCAATCGGCACGGTTTTCTGCTTTCCTCATTGCCACAGGCATGGTCAGGCCTGTCCACTCTGGGATGTTGCCCTCCCACCGCTTTCTCTGTCTGCCTCTTTTTCTTCTGCCTGGGACTGTTCCTTGCAGGATTTGTTTTGCCAGCACTTCAGATCTTATCACATGTCCGTACCACCGGGTCTGATTGCTTGTTTCACCCTTTTTCCTACTTCTTCATTCGTGGCGTGGTCCCTCCAGGAGATGTTCAACATCTTTCGAAAGCACTTCATCTCTGCTGCCTGTATTCTTCTTTCGAGATCGGCTGTTAAGGTCCAAGACTCACAAGCATATAAGAAAGTAGAGAATACTAGCGAGCGCATGAGCCTGATTTTGGAGCAGATTGAGATCTTTCTATCCTTCCAGATTGGTCTTAATTTGATCA
>JAAAKL020007198.1:0-17147 GCA_010016065.2 Carybdea cf. marsupialis auct. non (Linnaeus, 1758) | reverse complement strand
AAATGGCCCTGAGGCTCTACAAGCTTTCGGTTGATGAACCTTTTTCAAGTATACCTATAGTATATATAAGTATATATACATATATCTATATATGTATATATTTATTTATGTTTTAAAATATATATGTATATATATATATGTATATATACATATATATGTATATATATATATATAATTATGATAACCAGAAGGTACTCTCTGTTCTGTTTGTTTGTATATTTGTGAATGTTAGCCATAAACAAACCTCTCTACGTTTTGAAATAATCTTTATCACTAATTCTTCATTACAATTTATCCTACTTATAGTTAACTAAATACTCAAATACGTAGCATTCTTTTCCTTACGTTAATTAAATAGATGAAGGTATTATCGGTCAACTGATACGTTCAAACGTGATGATATACCAGTCCTTAGGCAAAGAGTGCCCAATCAATAGACTCGCAAGACAATCCTATCAAAGGTTCTTGTCTGCTATTTGGGTGTTGAAAAGTGATGTTTATTTATGGAAGCAAATCTCGAAGAGAGTGATAAAGTGGATGGGGAAATTTAAGGGGGAATTCTTATTTCCTTATTCTCTTGATGTTGTTTTAAAGAAGCGTCCAAGTGTGAAAGACACCGTAAGGATGCTGCTAGACTATCCCAAATGGTTAATGGTGAACCAATCCCGATTCTTGGCAACTTTGTACCCCGATGCGAAGACGATGGTAACTTCACTGCCATGCAATGCTGGGAGTCGACTGGATTTTGCTGGTGTGTGGATGAACATGGCAACGAGATCAAAGGGACAAGAACCATGGGAAGAGCCAATTGCCATACAAGTAAGTTGACTGAAATTCATTTAACACATTTGTTGTACTCTGTTGATCAAGGAGAAAAGAGAAAGGTCATAAAGGAACATGTCTTTTGCTCTGCAATCGGATTATACAGTAGGGTAAGTGGGCTTTCTTTTCTTTCTTGTGTGCCTTGTGTGCAGCACCGTTATCTATTCTTTTTTCTTGCCAGTGCGAGGCTGGCTATCTCGGACGCACGGCTTTGAGGTTAGTTGATAGAGTCAACCAGCATGTTTCGTCCTATATTCGCCAAGCACCAGCTCCTACAAGGAAACAGCCACCTCGGTTTTCTAAAGCCAAAAGCACTACTAAGCAATGTGACTCTGCTATAGAGCAGCACTTGCTTAAAAACCCAGACTGCACAAATTTTCAATACTAAAATGCCGTTTCGTGCAATTTTAATGTTTTGTACCACCAACAAACTTTTCTCCTCACTGTATCCAATCCTCCCCCGCGAAACACAGGCTTCCCATTCTACTTATGAATGCATAGTTGGGGGTGAATGGGTAAACAACGTTAACGCAATGTTAACATAGTCATGTCTATCGAGTTGGGATGGGGTATCGAGTTGGATATGTGATCAATCTTAAGTTAAGTATGGTTCAAAGTGAAAAGTGTGATGAAAGAATTGCATTCTGCTACTACGACCGTAGTCCTCTATTCTGTATATCTTGAATGATTTTACCTCAGCTTAGAGTTGATACCCTGGAAGGGACTGGATTTTCATCGTTTCACGATACCTCTATTAGAACTGTCGTCATGTAAGCTATCCCAATGTCTCTGCTTTGGGTTTTCCTCATCTTTTCTGTTCTTGAACCTATACATATCAGTAGTACCCTTGTATTCACTGCCATCTATGCATTTCCGTCGCTGCTAAATACAGCTTCTATGCTTGATATTTATTGATATGTACATTTCACCCCTACAAAACGTTGCTCTGATCGTCAATGTCTTATGTACTCTTCTCTGAAGCGGCTTTTTAAGTCTGTGGTCAGCTACTCAGTAATGGTGTTGAAACCACAATATCATGGTTGACTTTTGATATCTCATTAATTGTAACGTAGATCTGTCAGAGACAGTTAGTCCGGACTTTAGCAACCATGACTCTCATCCAATCGTACATCATAAAGCTATGTAAGTGCCTCGTAGAGCCGACTTGTTTAAAAAATGCGGAACTAGTCAACGATTAAGTACAAGTGTGAAATTGAGTGAGAACCTATTTAAGGACTCGATGGTTAAATTAAACTCTCATCCTCTTTTCACCACATGTTCTCAGATGCGCTGTTTATTAGCGTTTAACTTGCAGTTGAGGCGAGTTGTTCCTTGCGGTTATATGATTCCGACTTAAATGTGATTGAGTAGAAGCCGCAAGCCTAGTGTACGTGCTGTGAAAGTATGTCAAGAGGTAGGCAATCCCTCCTATGCTGTGTCAGGTAGTAACTAAGGTTCGTGCTAGATGGTGCCAGCACGGTGCCTAGTGTACTTGTAATCGGTCAGAATTGAAGCAGTTAGAGTTAAACGAGAAGCAGGAGAAAACAAAGGAGAAATTGAATCGATCATGTTTGAATGGAATTTTATGTAAAGAGCTCGTAAATGCCTAAAATTTATTGGTAGTTCTAGTTCATATATGTTGTGTTTGTAAGATTATTCTACTTTTGTCGAATCCTTTCGTAGTAGGTCTTGCTGGTATATAGGGCCACAAACAGGGTATCACTTATTAGTTGAGTTTCATTTGTAAGTATGAAACGAAAAGGTTTATCTATGGTACGAATTTCTTTCCATTAGATACTACTGGCTTGACCACGTGTCAGCAACAATTGAAAAAGGTGAAAGAAAGGGGAAAGCTAGTCGATGGAGCCCTTGTGTTACCATTGGGTGCATTCGAGCCTAGTTGCGAAGAAAATGGGGATTTCAGTCCTGTCCAATGTCACGGATCAACCGGTCTTTGTTGGTGTGTGAACGAAAATGGAACTGAAATAGAAAGAACTCGAAGGCGTGGAACCCCCAATTGCCCACAAGGTACTTCATGTAATAACGTTGAAGGTGTGTGAGTGGGAGATGAAGGCTTCTAGTAACAAAAGTGACTTCAAGGGGTAGACGTAAGATAAGATAATGTTACTATATTTGAAATGATTCGAGGTCTGTTATATTCACTTCTTTTTAAAACGTCTTGCTAGGTCTTTTTTAGTAGATACGTCTGGTATTAAGAGAGCAAAGGTTAAGTAATATATGCCTACAGTTTTCAAAACACCAACTTTATTAGCATTTGCATGTCTAGCCGGTGGATGGCGTCTTAAAAAGCGCGCTGATGTTAATTTTGATGATGTTTTGTCTATGTCCTTCATTCCATTTCCATTTATACTAACCCGTCGATGCATGTCTCCTGACCTTTGAACGTATACAAATGAAGTAGCATTTCTTTACTGTGAGCACTGGTCGAGATAAGTTGAATTCTCTCCGTCAAATATACACCATAAATTCTTCTTACATTTTTGTAGCTCGCCGAGAGTCCCTATGTAAGCAAATGGCAGCCAAAATGGTGGCAAAATTGGCATCAGGCACACTCGCAGATAATGAGTATATACCCCGCTGTGCTGAAGATGGAAACTTTACATCTCTTCAATGCTGGGGTGAAGTTACACAGTGCTGGTGTGTAGACAAATATGGCAACGAAATCCCGGGGACAAGAAATGAAGGGAAAGCCACGTGTGGGGAAGGTAATGCCCATGAATATCCTCTCATATCCAACACAAAGTTGAGAAGTGTTGAATAGTGCTATTGTTTCAAGTTTGAACAACATTAATTTGTTGTCGTTTCCTTCCATATAATGTCGTTCTTATACTACGTGATCAAGAACGTTGAGAGTCGCAGTGGGTTAATTAGGATGGTCATGAGATACGAAGATAGCTTCAATCAAGCTGAATCTCGGTTTGAGAGAGCGTACGTCTTGATAGGGCGTAGTTATTTTGCAAGAACAAAGCGCATCTTCTAATTTTAGTGCTTTAAACGAGGAGGCATTTCGTCATCGGACTTTAAAGGCGTTTATGAATCATCTAATAAGCATTTGCAACGATGATATTCTCGAATAACTTCCCAACTCCTGCTCTCACTGCTCTCGTCGTTATATAGTGATTGAAGTATGCCAGCATTAGTAAAAAATTTGTTGCTAGATGAGAGGGTATCGAAACGTGGTTAGTGTATCCCATTTGACTATATAGAGAACTCAAGATGTGTTATTAGACATTACCTAGCAGAATTAACTCCGCGTTGAAGTACTTTGCGATCTCTGTTTCGTTTTAGGAGGTAAAGATCATCAAGTTATCGCGGTTTCGAGAGTGACAACTGAGCAAGTGTCTACAACAGTCAGCAGTATGTATTTTCATGATAAGAAAATCTGTTATCCTAAGGGGTTTTTTATATATATTAGAGATTTGGAATTGATGTTGCGAAATATCCTTCATTTATGTATGTACGTACAGGTATTGCGTATCTCCATTTATGGAGAGGGTAATAAATCAATCTTTAAACAAAGTTAACGCGTTAGCGAATTTAAAAATGTATTTTTAGTATTCCATCTTCACTTTCCTATGACCCAAGAGGTATAGAACCGATTACTTATGAATGTAAATTAAGGGATTTCTTTGTTGACTGTACGGAATAGCGAATTTCGTCTGACACTTCTCAGAGAACAAAATCGTCAGAATATAAGAGAACCTTGCAGTCCTTACCTTACCTCTCAGCGTTATGACTTTGTTCACATCTGTATTCAGTACCAGCAACAAACCTTTCGAATATATAAAGCGACGGTGCACCAAAGAGCAGATTAGAGATCTGAACAAAGTTATAAAGCTGAGAAGTAAAGTAAGGACTACAAAGTTCTCTTGTATTCTGACGATTTTGTACTCTATGGAATGCCAGACACGTTTAAGTACAAAACGAATTCGCTATTTCATGGAGTTTGTTGACTCGATTCGTTCTCGACATGATCACGGTTACGCCAAAAATCGTTCTTTTGCTATGTGCAGCAAAGCATTCTGTCTTGCTTCTCTTCTTTTAACTTTGGTTACTTTGCCCGCCATTGATTTGAAATCGGACTCACGGTTAGTCAGAATTGAATCTAGACTCTGTGAATCAGGGGCGTGGCCTCAAGTTACGATCATTTTACGAGGAAATGATTTAGGAAAACATTTAGAATGTATTGTATTTCGAAGGTTGTTCCACTGAAAAGCATTTTTATTAAGACTGAAATAATTAAATCTATTACTCCTCTCTTTTTCATTTTTTTCTGTCTTGATTCTCATGAGCATTCACGACATGCTTTTGCAGCATTCTAAACATTTTCATGAAGTTTAATTATCTCTTTGATTACACAACGTCATCGTTTGTCATTCAGCCTTAAAAAAATACTCAGCAGATATGCAATTTTATCACGTTATTTATTGTGAATCGATTAAAATGAGTTGGAAGGACATGGCAATATATAACAAGAGGCTGCTACGTGGGTGCAAACAGTCTGTTGGGAGGGCGCTTTCTTTTCATGGGCAGGGACCTGACCAGTGTACCCTCTTAGACTCCCCTTCCCCCCCTGAAATTGTACGTCGTTAATTCTCGCATCACCTGTGTGTGTTTTAGCTCTCTTTCGCTCATATCTGCAGAATAAATTCTGACGTTTTGTGTCTTTTGTCGCAAACCCGCTGTAGTTTATGATATCCTAAAGACGTTTTTAAATTGACACGTGATCTGCCCACCATATTCACGACCATTGACTTTGAAACCTCGCATCGTCCCCTTCAGGCTTTCTAATTCAATTTTATTGACATTTGTCCAACATTTTCTTTCATACAGACTATTGCTCTCTTCCTTCAAAGGTAACTGCTGCTTCTATTATCTATACCTTTCTAGCTACTCCGAAGTCAAAGGAGAAATCAAAGCCTACGTGTGACCTTCCAGTCAACCCTGGCAGTTGTGCAGAACCTGTTTTAAGGTGGTTTTTCAACAAAGAAACATTCGCATGTCAGTCTTTTGAGTACAGTGGATGCGGTGGAAATTCTAACAATTTTAAGACCATAAAAGAGTGTGTTGATAGGTGTATTTTTGGACCAGGAGAGGATACAGACCCACCCAGTGCCGCAGCCGAGAAGACGGTGAAGCCCACATCCGGTAATTGCTTTATGACGTGTTTTTTGGAACTCGATGGGTCGTGTAAAATAATTAAGTTGTAGAGGTTTCGCGCACCGAAAACGATCTACCGATATATGGGAAGCCTGGAAGTTTGTAGATAAATGTGTGTCATTCATTCAGTCTTTATTCAACTTTTCTAAACGGAATATCAAATACAAGAGAGTATGCGAATTTTAACCAAGATGAAAGAAAAATTGTAAAGTTTCAAATCTCAAAGAAAAGAAAGTACTTAAACTTATTAACTGTTCCATTTTATTACTTAATTTAATATTTCCCCAATCTGGTATAGAGCCAACTCTCATCAGGCGAATACCTCAATCAGGTGAACGCTTTATGAAGGTTTGCATTTATCCCCAGGGAGCGCATATGACTGATGCAGTAAAAGGTGGAATCTCTTACTTTCTGTGGAGCTACCAGCTATATAAGCAAAGCGAGGAGAAAGAAGAAGCAAAAATCGAGAATATCAGAGGAAATCCTACCTGTTTAGTGTTCATAAGTCTCGTTGCCGAAGGGAGGGGCATTAGTTGCTTATGACTTGACACAAAGAGTATCGCATTGTTATTTTAACGTTTTTTTTATTCTTGATATGCATGTATCTTGGCAGTTGTATATCATTTAGAATTTTATGCCTATGCTATACCTTCTTGTCCAAAAGGTTTTCGAGTAAACACGCTACCGTACCTCCCTCTTCGTCGTCGAAACGTCCTGTTAGTCTCCCTCAGTTTCCTATGATCCTCTCTTTGTTATTAGGTTTTGTTATTATATTATTATAGCTATTTATATCATGTGTTGATGTATATCAGTTTGTATGTTAAATCAATTTACGCAGAAAAGTTAATGGATCACAAGAAAGTTCACGGGGGAGGGGTTACTCAAGGGAAATAATGCCAAACAGTCCTGCTGATTTATCAGGGGGTTGCTAAAGGTAAACTTGACGTGTCATTTATATCGATGATGCTGTTATACAGTGATTCTCTTTTAGCTCCAAAAGGTAACCCATGTCTGCACCCATCCAAGGCTGGAAACTGTACTGAATCGCTGCTACGTTGGTTCTACAATTCACAAATGAAAGCATGTCAACCGTTTTTGTTTACTGGTTGCGGTGGCAATCCGAATAATTTTCTTAACGCTATCGAGTGTAACCGTGCATGTGGTACACGAGGAGAACAGTCAGGACGCCGTAATCCAGTCAGAGAGAGAAATCCGCCGACACCAGCACCTAAGGATGCAGGGACATTTTCATCGGGAGTTCTTCCATATTCGGGTATGTATTGATACTTGACTGATTAGAGAGATCTATATTAATGACATGATCATGTACTTTCATGTGCCCAACGTGCGACGACCACTATATATTATACCGACACCTCTTGTCGCGCAGGAGCTTATTCTTAGTCCTCAAAGAGCTGACAGCAATGTAAGAACTCTTTTAGTGAACGCAATGTAACTGGAAGGGCAAGAAAAGAATGCAGGTTTGTTACAATGTTTCTGATGCATAGGATTGCAATGTTTCAGATGCGATGCAATGGATCTATGGTCCAGCGGTTATGGTACAAGGTCCTCGAGATTCTGTATGTTTACCCAATGAATCTAACCTCCTCAGAGTTACCAAAAGGGGCGAGGTGCTAGTGGGCTGGGCGGCTTAATATCGCTCCTGATAGCTCCTGAACCACCTGGCTAACAATTTTCAAATTTTTGACTTTGATCAAATTTGTCCAGTTGTAGTTTGAAAGCGAAAACGAGAACATTTGCTAATGGAAAGGTTGCAGATACTACCAACGAAGGGTCAAACAACACAAACTCTGGATTCGGGATATAAATCGTGTAAATTGCAAGTAGAATAGCTCTGTGCATTCAATAATATTTTTCAATATATTTAAAATCGCCAAAAATGATCTTGTTTGAAGTTTCGGTTGCCAATAGCATTTGGAGAAAAAAAACTTAAAATGTGAAAATGATCAGATCGTGTATCTCCCGCATGCAATACAAAAGATCTTCGGACATAAACACCTGGGATAAACCTGTGGGGTTTTTTTGCCATAAATCATGTAAGGAATATTTAATATAGCTCTTTACAATCATTTCTATGTCTATCATCCTTTAAACAAAAAGAAGTCATTTTAATTTTTGGTAGTAACGGTATTCCAGCAATTAGTTTGAAAAATGTCTAGTTACCTGTTGTAAGTCAGTCAGTGTTGTAACGTCATCGTCACCAATTACAAAACACATTTATTTTCCTATATTTAACAGATAAATAAACAATCCTGCCGGCTTTCATACATCGGTAGAAATATTTAAAGAGTTAAAAATAGCATTAAAATAGCCGTGGACTCGAGGTAAACACGGACAGGGTTAACTATTGAATAACTAACCTAACTCTTTTAAGTAGTCCAACTGACTAACCCAAGGTAATTGACCTTAACAACGTTCCCTAGCAGCAGTAAGTATAGCTAGAGTCCACTTAGTTAAATTCCACTTAATGATGCATTGAATGTAGGGAAAATTGATTACTTTAATATTTGTGTCCAGATGCAACCTCAATTCCGTTGATGATGCGTCAAGTGAATGATGTTGCTGCTGCTGCTGATGATGATGATGATGATGATGATGACATCGACGATGATGATGACGATGATGATCATGATCATGATGATGATGATGACGACGTCGACGATTATGATGATAATGATGATGACGATGATGATGATGGTAATGATGATGATGATGACGATGATGATGATGACGATGATGATGATGAGGAAGAGGAGGATGAGAATGGTGATGGTGGTGATGATGATGATAATGATGGTATGTGAGATGGGATATAAGTCTCTGATTCTCTTCTAATGTATAAAACTGATAGGGTACGTTGGTAAAGCCCTTTTGAGCAGCATTTTCACATACATTGTTGTTCATAAGAAACAGGTTACGTTTGTAGAGCGACTGAGTTACAGTTTTACATCCTTGATATTGTCCTGACCACCAAGGCTATCATCTTCATCAATAGACCTACAGGGTTTAGTAATTTTATAATGGGAATTTGTAATAGAAGATTTTGTTGAAATTCAATTCACCTTTAAACTTGGAAATTGAGTTTAACGTGGAAATTTTGGTGCTTAGTAACCTTGCAACTTAAGGTCGTACATGCTAGCGACACTACAACTTTCATTGTAGATCGTGACTTAGTCGTGAATACCACACCTCGGTTATAATCATCAAAGAGTAATACATATAGATAGTTGTCCGATTGTTTGGTTATGCTCGTTTTGTCTGGCCATTGGTTGCGTTGCTATGCTACATTTCGTCTATTGTAACATGAGAGTCTGTCTCCGTGGAAAAAAAGATTACGTGTTCAATAGACTATGTAAAGTGTTCAACTGATTTCATCACTGACCTAACAGCAACAGATAATTCTGTTGTTTGTATACAATTCAATAATATTTGACATTCAAGTTGGATATATAGTATATCACTACAAACAAGCTTTACTGTCACAAAACTGGAATTAAAGAAGTGGAAGATGCTAGGTTCGATGACATTTAAAGTAAATTATTTTAAATACTAAATCTGTATTCGTTACTACCGAGGGAGTAGCAGATAGAGTTTCGGCATTTGCTTCTGAGAGTACCAAGACTTATGTTTGAAGTTTTGCATTAGTTACGTTCTTCAGAATATTCTTAAGAAAAGTTAGAATACCTGGATGAGAGAACATCTTGTTGGTTATTGGGGATTCTTTCGACACCATGGAGAATCGTATCATCACACTCGCGTATTTTGCGAATTTATTCATCGCGTTCAAAGGTAAGTCCCTACTGAAATCTTCAAGGCTGCACTATATTGAGGATTCCGTAGAAACTTTGAAAATACGACCTCTATCAGTTTGATAGAAATAACATATTTATCGATGCTCATACATGAGATTTAGGTCACTTTAAAAACGCCTTTTAAAATATAATGTCTGTCTTTTGTTCACATAATACTATAACTAACATCGACTACGCGGTCTAATCATTGAGGCATTTAATATATATAAGGATTTCCGGCGACGACTGCGAAAGCTTTTCACCGAATTTTGACCGATAAGAGATATACAGATAGGTAATATGCACCATTCCTAATTTTATTGAGTGTTAAGTGAGGTTATTGGTTTCTCTGCAGGCTTACATGAACCTCCTCAGTAAATCCTAAATATGTATATGTAGGATAGCTGCCGTCATTCAGATAACTTTTGGGCAGTAAAGAGGCATTTGTGATGTACAACCAACTCGCCATGTGTGAGTGGATTTTCCTTGCGTTTACGTAGCCCGCATTGATACTTAAATAAGTAGAAAAGATGTAGAATTTCGCTAAACTTTCGCGCAACGCCAAAGCATAATGGCTGATCGAACAATAGATTTTGGTATGCACAAAAATACCGTTATTTGATAAAAGTCCCTGATGAAGTTATGAACTGTCAAATGACAATTTATGGTTTATCAATGTTTCTGTTTGATTTTGAATAGTTGCGTCTGTGCGATTTTTAAATAGTTGGGAAATAAAAACGGAGACAAATTCCAAACGGTATCATCGTGTATCGTTATATCTAGATGTGTATGGGTGCAGCTATGAATAAGTGTTTACATATCAATAAAAACAGAGCACAACCATTGACATTTTAAGTGACCATCTAGCGAACGACATATAGCAAACACAGGGGTATTTGCACAATCATGGCTTATTATGATGGTGGAAGAGAGACTTGAAAAGCGTACTGGGGTATCCGAGCGAAATGCAAAGGAACTGTAACAGAACTGGATATATTAGTGAGAAATAGTTAACTCGAAAATGACATTGTAACCGCAGGATTTAGTTTCAAAAAAAGCTTGATTTGGGAAAACCGTTGATAGCATTCGCACATGAATTATGAACAATCGGGTCTTGAACCATTTCTTGGCATGGTGTGGTACCTACTTATGGAGACTATAAAATGGACGTAACTCTCACAATAGATCCTGACACAGAAATTCCCTTATTAATAACCAACATGGATGTTTTAGGACTCAAGGGTTGCCGAATCGAAAAGAGGAAAGGAATGGTTTAAATTAAATTGTATAGTATTTTAAGACCTATTGGTAGGAAGAGATATTGTCCATAACCACATATTCGTAGGGTAAGGGATAACAGGATATAACTTTTCCAGCTTCAGACTCTGTTCGATATTTCAATAATAATAAAAGATCTAAACTTACCAATCTTGTTACAACCGAGGCTCATGGCAACTTCGGATAACTGTTCAAATGCCATTCTATATTACACAACTTGCAAATTTAACAAGGAGTACACAATACACGAGGAATATGATAAACACCAGAACCAGTAAGGAAACTGTAAACGATCTTTTTTCTTAAACACAATGTCGTGACACCTACATTAAATATCATATTAGCCAAAATCCTGGACAAATAGAAGTTAAACTTTTACTGAATCTCGTTGAAAATGGAACAAATCACGCAAGACACTTGCCACGTGAAAGGGGTGTCTATGGCTGTTATTATTTGTTTTCTAGACCTCTCCGCTTAGCAGCAGGGAGGTCTTACATGCTAGTCTTTTTCAAACTTAAAAATATTTTGGAACGGGGGGTAGGGAAACTTGCAAATTTCGTAGTCCAAAGTTGTAGCATTGACTGTGCTAAACTATGGAAAGCTTAGAGGAAACTAATAACGCTTGCATGGGCCTAAACAACCAAGGTCATTATTGTTGTTTGTTGGTAGATAGTTTTTATAATTTTCTTTATTACCTTTAAATATTGTCAAATGAATTAATTTTGTTTTGTTATGATCTGTTTTGTCGTTTTGCCGTTCTTGATCTCTAGTAAACTCTTGATTAAAAAAAAGGGTCTGCTGTTTCAGTGCAACATTGCAACATAGGTCTCCCAGCAATATACATTACATGTTCTCTTTTTAGAGTTATAGACATTCTCTGAGGCTACTTTGGCTTTGTTTAGAGACTGCTGCAGCTATCTGGGCTGGTTAGAGACTGGTCACTTGCATCTGTCAGAGACCGCCCAAACTACGTAGACTTGTTAGACACTGGTGGAGATGTTTGGACTTCTAAGAAAGTGGTGCGGGTGGCTATGTTTGTTAGAGACTGCTGCAGTAACCTGGGCTTCCAAAAAGAGAGTATTGCATGTATTTAGTCGTTTTAGAGACTTACGTGTATGTAGAGTTGTTTGGGGACTTTCAGGCACAAATCCGATCTTTGTACTCTGTAATGTTTATGCGTTCCCACTGTAACTTTATGCCTATGTTGCACTGTCTCTGAACGCACTACCTCCTGTTGAGTGCGGTACAGTTGCAAACGCAACAAACGTTTTCACCACGTTATTGACATCTACTGATATATTAACCATACCTCTTGTACCTAGCATGTTTGTTGCCACCAAAGACTGGCCCTTGTCGTGGATATGAAGTGCGATATCACTACGATGCTCCCAACAAGAAGTGCTTACAGTTTGTTTATGGTGGATGTGATGGTAATGCCAACAACTTTAAGTCAAATCGAGAATGCATGAAAAGTTGTTATGGAAAGTCGAATACTGCAGACGGCAAACCACACGTGACTACAACAAAGGCACCTAAATCCACAGGTTTTAAATGCAACAGTCGCTTTGGTTGTTGTAAAGACGGAGTTACACCAGCGGATGGACCCAACTACAAGTCATGCCCAAGTAAGTACTTATGTGAACAAGGTTTAGAAGTTAATCAGTGATATGTTATGAGTGAACAAGGTTTAGAAGTTAATAAGTGATATGTTATGAATTATATGATACTCTGAAGATTGGGTTTTAGGTTAATGATGTGGGTAAGGGAGGTGAGCTTTAGACTTGGAGCCTCGTTAAGTATCTAGAAATGCTGTGCTGGTATTGTATTTCCTATGTTCAAGGGAATCCTAAGTCTTGAGTGTGTGAGAGGTTGAGGTGATTGTGAAGAGGGTGTCCTTGGCATGTGTCTTGACGAAGTTTAGGATTTAATGAGATTTTACTGTAAATACATTCTGTTACTTGTCTAAGACGATCTTGATATTCCACAGTGAAATTTTTTTCCCTTTGGTATGCCGTCAAAAGGTTTAGGCTCTACTACAACTTCGTCCCTTCTCTCCTTATATTGTTTTTATAATATTGTCCTCGTAATGTAATGATGCTAACAAAATCGGCGTTAAATGCCATTCATAGTTTGGTGAAAGCAAATTTGCAATTCTTACTTACCTTCTTATTCCTGATTTATATCTTATTGAACAAAACGTGCTTGAAAGTACATAATCTTGGTAGTTACCATTTGATTTTCGTGCTCGTTCAAACTGATCATGTGAGAATTTCTCCGGCGTCTGTGTGTGATCTCCTATCCTCCACTTTTATTTATTTTGGTTGGAGTCAAGAGATTTTGTCAATCGATTAAACTTTTGGACTGGATTGAAACAGACCAATGGGAAGTATTTGCTGGCAGCATTGGCAAGCAACAACTTTTTAGAATTGCTTTTTATAGCAACGCGTTCTTAATCCATATCAAACCATGTTTAGGCCATAAAATAGTTATAACTAGAAATTAGGATTGGGAAACCAAACTCTTGTAATGCCCAGGATTGCTCCTTTGTCACACCGCAAATGAAAACTGAGGAAAATTGTACCAAAACTCGGCTTTATTGACAAAAATGCGTACAAGAGCAATTTAGCAAAGATTTTCTTTTTCTTTTTCTCTTTAAGGCTACGTGTCACTTTGTGCAATGCCTGCTGCTCGTGGTTCATGCGATGCCAGAATCACAAGATGGTATTATAATACCGCCATGAAGTCATGTGTTCAGTTTGTTTGGGGAGGCTGCGATGGAAACGCCAATAACTTTGGTATGGTATCACAATGTCTGAGAGTCTGCGGGAATTATTATCCAGGAAAAGAAAACATAAGTGTCTCAGGAACGCTGGAGCCTGCCACAAAAAGTAACCTGAAACCCAATGTCAAAAAGACATCCCCTCCTACAAAGAGAGTCATACCAGGTTGCAAAGGAGAATTTGGCTGCTGTGATGACAATCATACTCCTGCTAAGGGACCAAATAAGGAAGGATGCCCAGGTAGGTTTAAAATGGAAGGCACCGTGTATTTTGCGGTGCGAGTGGGGCTTTGGTAGGTGGGTGGTGAGATTTAAAAAGTTGATATGGAGACTTGAGTAAATCTTAAAAATTCATCGCGTTTTTATTTACGCCTGTTTGCAAGTATTACGTCATTTTTATTTTCATATTTACTTCCTTTGACCATGCTTCCTGTCACAATACCTTATATTTATGGCTCTCTACTTATTTACTTGTTTGCTTTCTCTATTGGGATGAGATAAAAATAGCAGAAAATAGACCTGCTAAATTCGTCTTTCCCTTTAGTAACACCACCACTTGCATTTTTTAGAGTTGTAGCTGCGACTAAAACCGAGGGTCTAGATATTAATTTACAAGCAAGATAATGGATGAAAAGGGGACTGTTTGACTAAATTGTTCGGTTGATTTAAACTTGATGACAGATAATAAGATTGTTGTGTATGCGAAGAATGGAATCGACTACAATGGGTAACTTTCAAAGGGCCCAGGCACAGGCCCACGAGGGACTGAAGAATCAAGGACACGAAAGTCTGCCCCCTAGTGGCCTAGGTGCTTTTAGCCAGGCCTTTTGGAACCATTCGCTGAATATGGCTAGACTTCCCCTTCTTACTTCGTGTACGTTTACCTTGATTACCGCCATCTAGACGATAATTCATCTTGAGAAGAATATAATCTGCTTGGATCCGTTAGAAAGGCTTTTATGTGGAGTCGAAGTCTGTAGATATGCTAGAGAGATGTGGCAGTATGTCATTCTCGGAATTCGGGCCTAGGACTCATGCAATGGCAGTGTGTTGCTCTACCAACTGAGATCTAGTGACCCGGTGATAATATCCTTTATTTTCTCTAGTCACCACATGAGCTCCCAATCCTCAAAAGGTAGACATCAACATCCAGTTCTACATTATCTGTAGAACAGCCTCTCTGCGCATTTTGACTTAACCATGAAAGAACTGACGTTCAACCAGCCCAAAGCCCAAGGAAATGTACAAACTATTTTCTAGAAGAGCGGATAAATAGAATTTCCCTTTCTTTACTGTCTCTTCAGACGTTGCATTCAAATTCTCTCTTCTCGTAGATAGATTCCAGCATAGCCGAACGAAACTTTTCTCAACCCTGTTTTAGACACTCTTTAGTGACGCACTTCTACATAGTTGGGGTTTTTTGAGAAAAGTCTGTGGCAAAATGACTTCCTTGACGAGAGTGAAGGTGTGATATTCGTAGTTTGAAGAACCAGTCTCACTCTTGGGAAACGAATTCTTTCCACTTGTTTGGTTTTTATTTGACTTTGCCGTGGATCTATTGTCGTTTTCACTTCCTAGAACTAAGCAGTCCTTCGCATTCTTTATAATCCGTTAACAAGTATTTATTTCTTCTTCACGACGTACAACTACGAGACAATGCATTGCCCGTCGAAGCCGTGCTACCTGTGGAACGGGTAATTACCTACACGTTAGCTTTGCGTCATAGGTATAATCTTTGCATGATTTGTCTATCCTAAGTGCAGATGTTACTCTCTACTAGTCCGCTGCTACCAACCTCTCCTTAAATATAGTGAAGCATGCCTGCCAGTTCATGCTCGCCAATGGCACAAGATGTGGCACTTGGGGAGAAAAGGATCATTCAAACTAGACATACTTGTGCAGGAATCTACATTTGTCCGGTCCCACATATTATAAGACTGTGAAAATCCTAACCCTTTGTGTGCTGGGCAAAACATTACTCTTTCAAGCGAGTCGTAGCAAGTCGTAACAAGTCGTAAGGTCAGATGACATATTATGCCACATATCGGGTAGACTTTCAGGCGACCGTGGTTTCGGAAGAGGGAGAGCAAGTCCGAAGAAATGTGATTTTCTCATATCATTAAAATATTAGAAATATCAACCCGTATGTGCGACTTTTAGCAGTATCTTTAAGTTTTGGAAATGAGAGCAAGATTCTTATTTCATACTTTCGATTTGATTACTTTTTCAACGTAGCATACGCCGGCTTTTCTAGCTTTTTTTCTGTTGTACATCATCAAAACATTACTCTCGTCTCTAGATTGTTGTCATCCTCGCAACTAGTTAAAGTAGGGTTTCTAACAAACAGGAGAGAATTTTTTAACGATTTTTGGTGGGACCGATTTAAAATGCCTTTAACACTCTGCGTGATAACAATGGGAGTTGGTAGGAAGATTACGTTGCTAATTATGTAGTGAAAGTGTGCGGCGTGAATAAGGCCTGCTTGCGATACTCGACTTACTATACGAACGTTCTCACTCATGAATAGAAAGAACAACCAAGTGAATTGGCATTTGCTTACTTTAATGGCGTATGAAAATTGGTAGCAGTGTTCTGGTACGAAAATGAGGCTGGGGTCTCTGTAGAATTATGTCATTCAATTGATGACTTAAATTTCTTGCGTGAAGGGTGTTTTGTTAACATTTCATAGTTAGATAGTGTTTTCAAGACTTTGTCTTTTCCATTGCCGAATTTTAAGGACGGTTTTCCTTTTTTGATTCACACGTTCATGTCGTACTTTGACATTTTGTAGCCTCTAGAAGCCTTAGACGGCTCTTCCTCTCTTGTTTCGTTATGAAGAAGATGGAAGTCCTCGCGTCTGGTGAGTCTGACATGTACGTTAGTGGCCCATGGTTCCTTTTATAACATGTTTAAAGCAATCAGATACTATTCCCCAAAGCAAGTGCGTCTTAAAGGCTTGCAAGGGCAAGAGTCATATGATAGCAATGACAGTTTAAATGACAGTTTTGATATTTGTTATACACTCTTTTTCTCAATCAGTTTACAATTCCATTTGTGATATGCCTCTGGTCAAAGGCAGATGCACGTCGCGCATTGTTCGTTGGTATTACGACCCAGGCACTCTTCGCTGCGAATCTTTCATCTTCTCAGGATGTGGAGGAAACAAAAATAATTTTGCCAATGTTGACGTCTGCAGTCGCAAGTGTGAAAAAGGTTAGAATTCATTAAATTGATGCTTGATAATGATAATCATGATGATCATGATGATCATGATC
>JAAAKL020007197.1:0-17149 GCA_010016065.2 Carybdea cf. marsupialis auct. non (Linnaeus, 1758) | reverse complement strand
CAGCAGCATAGACTGGTATGCAAGAAATCGAAAAGGGTATAGAAAATAACTCGTGGAATGTAAGCTTATAAGTTTATAAATAGTGTAGTTTTCGGTTTTGTGTATAGAACCTGAGGAAGACTAATATGTCGAGAGCTTGCTTAAGTAACATCGAATTGAATTTCTATCTATTGCGACTTGGCTTTTCTCATTTCTGTATTCATTTAACTTTTCTTAAAGTTAAAGGTTTCTCTTAATGATGAGCATCCAGCAACTGAAGAGGTAGATACCGAAAACGTTGTTGCTAAAAAATGAGGAGTACCCAGAAACCCTTGTCTTTTTGTATCTTTTACCAACTAGATATGTATATTTATACTTGTTACACAATAATCTTGAAAAAACTAACTTTGCCTGAAGTATTTGCTAAAAATTTGAAACTAGCTTTCAGAAGTTTGTTCCACATGTCATGAAAACTTTCTCATTAATCATTACGCAGTGTTTTTATCAATCAAATTAATTTTTTTAGGGATTCTATGTATTAATTGGACTAATGAGGGAAATTAAAATATGTTGAGGAATATGAATAAACGTTTGATCTAGGGGATGGGTGCTGCAGACTCCCTAAGTACTGCGAAGCAACTTTTACGGGCGGCTGGTAATTTTTGGAGGATAGATATAAAACTCCCTTGGCTGCAAATATATAATAGTAAATATATTATGAGATCAAATATAATTTCCAATGTTTTTTTAATGTTCTCTGATTTGTCGTCCAAAAGTGATTCAGCTTTAGAAAAAATTGGTCCGTGCACTTATATACCGAAATACCTTGTTAGAGCACGATATGTATGGTATGTAAATAAACTCTATTATTTTTAAGGTTTTGGCTCTTTCCATTACGTAGACCAACCAACACTGGCAAATTAGATGTGCCCCAAATTGTAGATTTTATCCAAAGCTATATTTAGTTTCGCCAAGACCGTAAGATTTTGTTTTTCGGGCTGTATCTTGAAATTCAAAAAATTTTGGACAGAAAAATAAAGAAAACTAATGATGGCCCATATACTCAGGATTACCTGGTCTTTATTATGTGCTTTAAGTTCACTGGCAAGCATATCTGTAGAGTGACAATCAACGGTTAACGAGATGTAGATTTCAAGTAATCGTGTATTTAACGTTATGTAGTTGATGTGATGCAGTGAGTGGAGACACGTTAAATTATTACAATATGGGTTGCGTTCGCATAATTAGTTTGAGAACAGGTTAATAAGAGAGTTGCAATCATAATTTGTTATTTATTGATGTATACTATTTGTAGAGGCATGGCTCTCTTGTTAGATACAAAGCAGCAATATTCTTATTTTCATAAGGGAGATAATGTCTTGCTCTAGAAATGGGATATTTATTTTCCAGATTCCTATTTCTAAACTAAATTGCAACCTGCTGCATCTTATGCTTACTGATACAAGTCGCTGAGCAACTGTGTTAACTAATAGTACATGTTTTCAATTCTAGCTTAGGTATATAACTCGAGCCACTTGTAGGAAATTGCATCTGAATCTCTCCCTAGTGAAATCCGACTTGTTACCTACACGGAATACAAGCGAGAAAAAATTCACAATGTGATTGCAACGATAAAAGGAGATCAAGAGCCAGGTTAGTATCTACTGTGTTATGTCAGAGATGACGATATCATCTTGAATCCTTTCTTGTCTTGCAGATTGTATTTGTCTTCCCGAGTATCAGACCTTAAGTGGAGGTCAAAGCACTTATGGGATTACGTGATCTGGAACTTCTACTTCCAACGCAAACCAATCTAGCCTCTCTTTCAGATGGCAACCATCTTCCATTCCTGCCTTTTCTTTCTCAGACATCATTGTCGCTTTGGTGCTGTAATAAACAACAGAATGTTCTGGTAAACATTCTCCATCGTTTAACCCTACCAACATTTCTTTTCGGAGGCCTAATATGCTAAACCGTTTTATGTCTTGATTTTATTACTCGAAACCAGAATCTCGGTATCAAAGAAAATATTCAAATAAAGAGCTTAACACTCTGTTTCTGAGTCATAGATACCCCACTTATTCAGTGATTTGTCTTTTTTGACAATGATAGTGAGACATTTGTAGCTATCATGTTAAATGATGAGTGGTGTTACTTTCGATTTTCTAGATATCAATTTTCGACTTTGGAGAAATCTGATCCGCAAACATGTAAAAAAATGAACCAATTCACCACCTCTCTCTCAACCAGTTTGCTAGAATGTCTGAGTGTTATAACTAGTCAGATTTTAGGCAAAAGGCACCCATTCAAGGATAACTGACTTGGCTTTTCCCATATTTAGTCTCGTATAATTCAAGACTATTGTTCAACAAGGCAACGATTGTCCTTCCATGAAAATTCTTTAAAGAATCAAGACAAGTTCAAACGCACTCGTCCTCTGTCACAAGACGTTATTAGAGTGGCTCCCTTCTTTTTAAAGTAAAGACAGAAAATAGTAGGTTTTGCAGCATATTTTTTCGAGGAATTTCTCTTTCAGATCTTTTAACTATGAAATAAACTCTTTTTCATCTGCAACAAGTATGCTTCTACCTTTATGAGCTTTCGTCAAAAAATGTAGCACTTAAAGAGTTGCATGGACCGATATTCTGAACCTACAGCCTAGATCAAGTGTTGTTCGTCAAAAATAACGTCATTAAATTCACTATTTTGTCACTTGATCCCATTATCATTTTCAGGACACTATTTTAGCTAGGTAGCTGCACATTTCAAAATCAAAACACCTTTTTCTGCTAACAGACTATGAAAATAGAAAGCCAGAGAGATTTAAGTCCTAAACATATTTAAGTCCTAAACATATTTAAGTCCTAAACATATTTAAGTCCTAAACATATTTAAGTCTTAAACATATTTAAGTCACGAAATGGAAACAAGGTTGAGTGGGCAGCTTCAAATGGAAGTTGTTCGTTAGGACAATTCAAAAAGTTCTCCACCTTCGAAAATTGGGTCTGGCCAACCCAAACCATCTGGTACTAATTACAATTACAGGACATACCAATACATGCTGTGTGTTATTTTATTGCAGACAGAGTGATACTGTTGGGGAATCATCACGATGCATGGGTAATGGGAGCTGCTGATCCATCTAGTGGAACTGCAGTCATGATGGAGATAGGAAGGGCATTGGGTAAAGCAAAAAATGGAGGTAAGATAATATACAGTACTTGTGGGTTTTCAACTTTAAGTTTTCAAGCGCCAATATGTTTTGGAGGTAACTCTTTGTCATTCCTTGCTAATGTCTTGCATCTCATTTCCCAACCATTGTTCCGGCTAGCCTGTGTAGGGTTTCTGGGCTGACATCATGTTATGAATAACTAGTAAACGTCCGATAAAATAGGCCAAATATCGAGTTAACCAGACCATAGCACATCTTGACACTCACAATAACTGAATAAAACGTATATTACAATATGCCCATGACTCACTAGGTCAAGGTGCGACGATACAAGTCGTTACCTAAGAAATATTAACAGGTAGAGATGAATAAAGGACATGCTTATTCCCATACTAAAGATACTTTAAACTCAATAGAGGGATCAAATAAAGGAGGAAAAGTGGCAACCTGATGCCATGTAATAGCCCTTCGTTAATTTTTTGATGAAAAACTGCGATTTGAGGGAGGTGAGGCGTTGATGGGGAAGTCAGCAACATCTTAGCAGATCCTCTTTGCCAGCAAGTTAATTTCAAGCTCTCCAATGTTAAGAAGCCATCAGTTTAGAAGTGTATTTGACAGAAACATAGAAGAGCTTTTAGCCTTAATTCTTCTCACATTTTTCGATTTCAGCAATTACCATTAATCAAAAATGGGAGGCAAAAATGTACTGTTGAAGCAAACCCCACATACAAATATCAGCATCCACGTTATTGAAGAAACTACTTTTGATAAGAGTGAGAAGCACCTTTAAACCCTTAAAGTTTATGAGTGATAAACAAACAAGGACAGCTAACGTCAGTTATTTTAAATTGCAAATAGAATTTTCTCTTGCGTCCAAAAGGGTGGCGCCCAAGAAGGACAATCAAGCTGTGTGCATGGGATGCTGAAGAGTACGGACTTACTGGTTCAACAGAATGGATAGAGGTTCGTACTTTTATCATTGTAGGTTATCTGTAAGGTAAAAGAAGTAGGCCTATTTATATATGTCAAAACGAATACCATAAAGCTGAAGATGCTTACTATATTTATAAATTTTGCTAGAATTTCATGGTCACTGCTATGCTATATTCCCCTTGTAATAAACATAAAAATATGAAACAGTGTTGAAGTTACTTCCTATAAGTTTTGCAAGTCTGTTGTTTATCATATTTATCTCCCCTAAAATAACATTGACTTCAATCTCCATGAATATGAAAAGTTTATTAGATAGAGGTTGGCTGGATCCAATAAAGAGTAACCTACCTAATGTAGTCCAGATGTTTATTAAAGGTGTATTGCAGTTGTCAATCTTACAACGGCTAAGCTAGGTTAGCCTGACGATGTGCAAACATGCCTTTTCCAGAAAACCTGACTACAACGACATAAGTGGTCCAGTTATACTGAACGTGAATCAAAACTCGATCCCGCAGGACTCGATTGGGCGTAAAGGGGCCAAGGTTCACTCTGTCTTTCACCTTTTCGGGGTCATTGAAACATGTACCAGCAGAGCTGAAAGAAGCCGTCAATGTTTGATCGGCTATTTTAATGGGAACCATCCATCCACGCTTGTTGTTCTCGCTGACGCAGAAGGAGTACTCGAGTTACCTCCGACTGCGATCGACTATCTTCTTCATGTTCTCCGTTAATATCATCGCAGAAAAGTTAAAATAATGTGACTGTTGAATTAACAGTTTGCGTTATGCAGAATTTAAATGCAGCATCTCAGCATAGTTTTTCTCAAGGCATTTCCTTTGGAAAGGTCACGTGCGCTTTAACGTACTTCTTTAACGATAGAGAAATACACCTTAATGCATATACGTGACATGAGCCTTAACTCTTTACTTAAAGCAATGAGAAGTCCATTTTAAGAAGCCCTCTCCGTCAAATATAAGTGTTCTTACCTTGAGCGAGAGCATTAGCGATTGAACGCATGTCTTTGGAAAAGGGGATACTCTTTTCAATAAGTTGTTAAGAGCTGGTAGACGTGTAGTGTACGACACATATACATAGGAGTAGGGGGGAGGGTCAAAGGGAAGACGTAGACTGTAACGAGCACAATCTTTAGTGGAACGTGTTATTTTGCATTTTATAGGAAAACATGCATGTACTCCTGTACGAAGCAGTAGCCTATCTAAACATTGATATAGCAGTGAAAGGTAAGTGTATTACATTGCAGGTTAATAGAAATTCTAGTCTTGACTAAGGCACTTTCATACACTTAGATGAACGCAATGATGATCTGCCTACGTTTCGTTGCGTCCTTACACCTGTGTCCTGAACGTGCAACCTACTCATCAATCGAAAGAACGATCTGGAACCTCCCTTTAAATTGATCAGGTTTTTCAATAAACAGTATTTACTGTTGATAAGCATCGGCTTCTATGTTTCGGTACTATCGGTCAGTCCTTTTGCATTCTGTAGTCCTGACTGATATTTCTTCTGCGCGTAGACTGGAAATCAAAGCTACAAAAGACTTGGCTTACTCTCAAACTTCAATTTGAAAGTTGCAGGAAAGAGATCAGAATATGAATTTGCTTTCATACTCCATCAACACCCAGCAAATCTATAAAAATCAAACAAATAAGAAACCAATAAATAATAAATAAGTTATAAATAAAAAATAAACGAGGTTCCTTTCTTCCCGTAACACTTTCTAGAACTCATCTACTGTACGTCTGAGGTTATGTTAGGTTAAATAACAGCAGAGTAGGCAAAATTGCGAATGGAGAAAACGTTTCTACAATTTAACGCTTTCCAGTTGCTCAGGTGCGTTTTGTGGCCTCCCTAAAAAGATTACAGGAGGTTTATTAACAAGGGTCACGACAATGCAAGTCTGAAAAGACATCTCGGCGTCAATGAAGTTTCCAGGCAACAAAAAATAGAGATGCCATGTCCTATTTAACAAATTAGCCTTAAACACTAAAAAATGTGACAACTCCGGTGGCCGAAAACAATGTATAAGTTTTTATAGATATCTAGCACCGTATTTATTCCATATATCTAAATTCTATATATGTTTTATAGAATCAGTTGGTATTTCTAAAATTGAGCACAGTTCTTTTATTATTGTTTTGTAACAACTTTAACCATCATGACAGATACGTTCTGTTTCTGATCACAGACACGTTTCGTAAGGGACCAATAAGATATCAAGTAGATTTACTAACCATAAGTGACGAACGGATAGAACACGGTAGATCGCTGGGGTTGGTCCTTTCTGCGGAGATTTACTTCCTGTTGACGAAGCGTAACGTAACAAAACACAACGAAGCCTCTTTATTGGTTCTGTGCAATTGTGAACTGTCCTATGTTCAGAGCAGGCAAAAGCTATAGATTTCTCCAAGTTTGTTTCTTTACTATCAACAATAATTTTGTAAAGCGACGATACGGGTAGGATTGCTTAAGCTACAGAACATTGTAAGGAAGACATACTAGGATAAGAAGAGCTATCATTTGTTTACATGTATTGATACACAAAATTGTTTTTTGTTTTCAGCAATAAGCAACACTTCACTACTGCATTTTTTGTTAATTTTCAAGGGAACTACACCCTGCACGGCAGAGCCTCGGCCCAATTGCCTGATGTGTTGTTTAATGCAGCTAAACAGGTTTGCTTTGACGTCACTTTTCTTTTGTTTTGAGACGCAGTCAGTGTTTTGCTTTTTGTTTCCATTATAGACGAAAAGCAAAATTGATCAATAAATATGACCAAGAATTTTTCCAATGGTGTATTCACCAGTTGTGCTAGGCGTGCGCCGCACGCTCAAAAATATATAGCCAAAAATATTAGTACGCTCTTAAATTATTTCCTATCCTCTTCATTACATCAAATTTAAGTCTAGTACAATGTGAATCAAGTTGCTCTTCCCTCATTTGTTAAATTTGATAAATCTCAAAGGCCACTCAACATCCCCATCCTACTGGTAAGATCTTGAATTTCAATCTTCTTAAAAGTTCTTAAAAATCTTCTTAAAAGTTTGGGCTTATTTGCATAGTATATCTGGGGTTACGGTAGATATTCTCTTGGACCACTCGGGGGCAAGAGGGAATGAAAAGTTTACTATCTATTATTGAGAAAGATAGAAGGATAGATATGAAGTGCAGGAAAATTTTGAATGTTTTGATGATGCCATATTTTATATTATGTTCCTTTAAAATACAGTATATATTTTGCGTTTTTTCTTTAATACAGCAAGGGTTCTTAAGCATCAAAATTATGTGATATTTATGCTTACTGAGAAAGATGGAAGGATTGATTTGCAGCGGAGATAGCCTTTTGAAGACAAAACGATACTACTTAATATGTACCTGGCATGATAAGGCAATTGCAGCAAAACTATTTTTGTAGCACGCCTGGTCCAAAGTTGCACCCTACGCCACAATTTGCACAATTTGCACAAATTTGCACAATTTTAAATCAGAACACTCTTTCAATGATTAGCTAGACAATAATACAATAATCATTTTTCTGCGATCTCAGCAATTACATTGCTTATTTGATTTTCGATTTTCGGATTGGATTAGTAAAGCCTTTGTTCATCCTCATGTACAAAGTGAAATATTCAGTTAAAATATTCAGTCCATTGCTGGTACCATAAAATATATTTAGTTGTGTTCAGATATGAAAATTACCCTTTCTATATTATACTTCTTTTTAAAGATAACAGATCCTGAGGAGCAAGATAAAAACCTTTTACAGACATGGAGCAGAAAATCACCCGACAAAAGAAATGCAGGATTTCCAAGGTGATTCACTTTGTTCTGAAAACGGTTTTTAAGCATGATAATATTTTGTATACTTTTCAAACGATTATGAAATAATGAAGATAGAGGAAAAATACAGTTTCGAAAGTAAGAGCTGTCATAAACATTTTGATTTATTGCAGAAAATCAATCGATTAATTGCAGTAAAGTTGTGCGTGGTAAAGTCAAGATGTCAAGTATCAACTAAATTTATTATCAGGGTCAGTAACCAAGAAAAGTATTATGTATCTCCATACAATAATGCCTTGGATATTGATAAGAGAACAACACGTGCGACAGTCAGGGTGCATGTGGGAGCCACAACCCTAACATTTCTTGGTATTTTTTTATAATAGAGCAATATCGACCATTTAAAAATCTATTTATCTCTTTAATCTCGTAATGCGACTCATTGACAAAAATGACTACGTTTGTAATTATAGGATTCATGTCAAGTCAAGACATAACCCTCAAGAATCTCCATCCGTCGACAGCATCAAAGTTTTTCCCCCTCTCCGCTTCACCTCCTAACACAGTTTATACTAAAAAAAGTTTATTTTAAATGTTAATACTGTACTCGTAACACCAATGAGGGAGAAAGAAATGAAAGAAAGAAGAAAGAAAAGGGGGCAGCTGTCTTTTAAATGGCCGTCTTACATATTTTTCATCTAATGAAAATTAAATATTACTGTTAAGCTTGATAATTTTTCAAATTTGTTGAAAAGCATCAGTTAGTTAACTGCCATCAATTAATAACAGTAACGTTTTACCACTCAACTGTATCAGTTTATATTAACAAAGCATCATTTAAGGGATTTTGTTCTGTTGTATTTATTCTCTACACAGAGAGGTGCTACAATTCTACACTGTGAAGTATGAAAGTTTGAAAAATAGCATTTTGGAGACTTATACGTCAGACCTCTCTGCTGCTAAGCAGAGAGGTCTAGAAAACAAATAGTACCAAGAATGGACACCACTTTTATGTGGCAAGTGTCTTGCGTGATTTGTTCCATTTTCAACGAAATTTATTAAAACTATACTTTATTAGGCCAGGATTGTAGATCCGATGCTCTGAGAAAAGAACCAATTAAGCCAATTCACAGATCTGTGTTGATTATCATCACTTACGAACATATACATGAAGATTTTCTCGAGCTACTTTCTTGAACAATTTTACAAGAGTTATGTCTTGTGAACTTATCGATCGAGGTTGAGGGTTACTTAGTTGCTGGTTTTATCTGAGAGAGAGCGAGTCTTTTTAAATAAAATATATCATTGAAAAGTTATCTTCCACTAGTCTGATCAAATTTATACCAGCTAAGAATGCTTATTAATTTTGACTATCGCCAAGGAAATAATAGAATCTGCTTCTTCTGTGGCATCAATGGACTACAATCGCAAGTGTTCTGATTGTCTTGCTTGTTTTTCTTTTAACAATTCAACCTGCAGACTCTCATTTCCTGGTGCCAGTAGTGATCACAAAACATTCTTCGCAAGATTGGGGATACCAGTAATTGACTTAACTTACAAATATGACGAGGTAAGTTGTAATTCCTAATGAGCAGGATACCTGCATTTTATAACTAAATTGGATATTGTATTATTGATACATTTCGGGGCGGGGTTTCTTGGAGTGGGGTTTCTTGGGGTGGTCAAGCCGTTTGGCAGCATAAGAAGCAAAGTAGCTCCACAGCTTAGGGAATTGATTCTCAGGTGTTATATGCTGTGACCTAATATTTGTTATGATCAATGCGGTCGTGACTCCATGTAGCGCCACCTAACAACAAGGTAAACAACAACTAATTAACAATAATTTCGTGTAGAAAGCGAAAGAACGAAATGTCACATGTTGTCAACGAATAGACAAAAACTTTATCTCAAGATAGACTTGTTGTTATATGAATGAGAACGTCTAATTCGTTACTTGTTAGTTGGGAAGTCACAAGTGCTTTCAATCAAGCAACCAACTGGCTTGAAAAGACTATACGTTATGAAAAATTGAGACAAAATATTGAAAAGTGAAAAGTGTTTATGGTGCAACGCATTTTTCATAAGATGGTTTGTTGCTAATGAGAGCACATACACCTTTCTCATGTTAGTTAACATCAATTCTGCAAAGACTGTCCCTCCCAAATGCAATGCGTCTAACAAACTAACAATTTTTTGCTCCAACTCTGAAAACTTGGTGACGTTAAAAATTGACCAGGACTTGATCAGATTTTGTGTCAAATTGCAATTTTTTGTCTTGGTGAGTTGACCAAGAATTAGTGTTTATTGGTCACCATGAAACTATTAATATTTTAATGTGCGTGTAATAGGATTTTATCTTAGGGAGATAATATTACAGCTTTCCTATGTAAATCAAGGGTTTTTTTGTTCTGAAAGTTAATAGCCTAGTTAACTAATTTTCACAGACGTACGCAATAAGCAATTTTTCAGGGCTTTATTGAGACGTTTTGTCAAGGGAGCAATAGAATCGAAAACCCCGTCAATTCCATGTCAGAACAGCTCCATATTAGTTTTATTAATATCGCGGTAGACATCTACTAAGAGAGTGAGTAAGGGTTCAAAAAGCGTTGGTTACTGAAGGTATCAAAGCATACGTGCGACTTCTGACGTATTCCCGGAGAATGAACAAAGCCGGGGTTATTTCATCATAAATTTTTCCTGACACTGATCACGCCAAGACTTTTGGTATTAACAGAGGAAGTGCTTGTTTTTCATAGCTTGCTAAAATCAAGTAGAAAAAATTCAAGTTCTTGGGTCTTCCCTGATATTTCTTTAATTCACTTGTGTTCTGCTTGTACCCTGACCTTTGCCAATGGGATTGTTTACTGCTCTAACGAAATTTTCCAAGCAATTTTTAATTTCACAGAGAAGTATGAAAGGACGTTTGTCGTATCCAACGTATCATTCCCTTTTGTCTTTTCAATGTGTTTTTAAAATGCGATTGATTAGTATTCCTACCTATTCTCAATTTTACAGAGCAAATTTAAAGGAATTTCATCGTATCCAACATATCATTCCATTCATGATACATTTCACTACCTGGAAACATATCTCGACAAAGATTTTACCTACCATATGACACTTGCGAAGCTGATATTACAAACGGGGCTTTCGATTGCTGATGAAACAATTATTCCCTTCAACTACTCTGCCTATGCAAGAGTGTTACAAACGTGTTATAAAACATCAATAATGTTTGAGAGTCCATTAGAAAAATACAACATTTCAATGGGTAAGGACGGATTTATTCTACATTAGTACACAGGTATACAAGTATACAGTAATTTTCATGATACATTTTTTCTAGAATTTACTATTATTTAGGACTCCATATGTATATTTAAGAATAGAAGAGACAGAGGACAGAGGACAGAACCAGGGAAGGGCAGTTCCTTGTATGTATATATTACGGCACAAAAAATATGATGCTTTCTAAAGGAGGATGGACATATGCTTAAGGCTATCTTTTCTTACCCTTTACAAGCACTGAAACCTTAAGTTGTCCCGTGATTTTCTTATTAATACCTTGTATAGCACTCCTGAAGTTCCGAGACAATCCATGGGGTATTCGTTTTGGCCGATATAAAAAAGATTTTTAAGTAAAAAGCCTTTTATACTTTTGTGGGTTTTGTTCCAAACTGTTCAAGGCTTTCCACTTTCTGCTTTTCCTTTTCTTCCTTTTCTTTGTTCTTCTTTTTCTTTTTTTTCTAAAAGTGATGTGAGTGCAAGTAAACTGATTTATAAATGTTTTGCGTCTATAAAGACTGTTTTTGTTACTTAATTTTAGGCATTAGCCCAATTTTGTGTCTGTTTGCTTTCACGATGTTATAATACTATCACAAAACATGCTTAAGTGATCTAATATTAGCTAAGAGCTAATATAACCTTTGAGCTGTTGCATTTTTGGAGTCATTTCCAGCCATACTGTTTTCACACATTGCTAAAAAGTTGGAGACCAAGACAAGATGGTTACAAGTGACTAAAACCTTTGCTGTAAAGTAAGCAGTCGTGTCTCTCTTAAAATACAGTACCCTCACAATATATTGAACTCCAAGAGAACCGTAAAAAAGTCCAAGAGAGAGAGACGTCAATAGTTGGCTGTAACGGCTGTAAAGTAAAAACATTTTATTTTAGAAGCCATGAAAACATAGAAAACTTATCAATCCTTCTCATTCCTAAGGTGCGCTGAAAGAAGCTATTGACAAATTTACAACGGCTGCCATCGAGTTTCATCAGCACGTGGAAGAAATGGACAAGGACAGGTACATACGCTTACTTTATAAATTATATTATATTCTATATTTACTGGGATAATTCGCACTGTGTGAAACTTAAGGGAGAAATTTTGGCTTTAGGAACTATGTTGTCAAGGTCCTCATTAACAAAAAGCGCAGGAATCTATAGACAATGGAAAGTATTTCAAGGTAGGGAAAAGTACTCTTCCCAGAGGTTGCGCCAGTTCCAGCCCGACCTTTACTTAGAGGCCTTGATATAAAGGTTCGAAAACCAATTATACCATCAATGGGGATTATGTCGGAATCTTTTGCACTATACTTTGATGTAGTGATAGCACAATAACATAGAAACTAAAGAATGTTAAAGCTGTTACCAAAGGGTATCTTAGAACCAACCCCAAAACTCATATTCGATATTCCTTCCTCCCCTCCGATCTGTTAAGGAAGTGTGGAATCCTCTTAAATTTGCTAACATTTAAAAATACTTCAGAAGTGCAATGCGTCAAATAACCCATTGTGGCACACAATCAGTAGCACTTTCTGAATAACATTTTGTTCACTCTTGGGACCAAGTTAAGCTTTTCTTGGGCATCAGAGTTATTCAGTTACTCCTTTCACTTTGTACCGTCACTGACTTACATTCAGATCTACTTATCTTCTTCCATTCAACTCCTATTTTCTGTAGATGTCTGCAGTTATTAAGTACAATCTTCTTTCTTTTCTGTAATATTTCTGAGCAGTTACTCTTTCATATAATTAATTTTATAAAACGCCAAAAATTGTCTGTTACTTTCGGTAGGATACTTTTTGTATTGCTTTCGTCTCTTACAGTAAGATGTTTTCTTGTTTCCCAAGGAACTGTTTCCATTAAATTTAGATAAAAGTTTAAGGAATAATGACAGGAGTCAAGTTTGATGTAATGAACAGGTATGACGTAACGCCATTTTAAGGACAGAAGAAAAACTAGTTGTACAAATTTTGATATTAATTTTTATTAAATTGAAATTTATAAACTGTTCAGTTTTTTGTTAAAGTTATTAAAGCTAGACCAATTTTATGGACTACATGCAGCAATTGGTACATTTTGTCTTTTTTTATGTGCACAAAACTTTTCCGCATAGAAATACATTTAACAGCAGTATACTACTATTAAGATTCATAACTCTTGTTTTTACAACTATTTAGCTTTTTAAGGGTAAGAATGATAAACGACAGGATCATGCACATCGGACGAACATTTATAGCACCAGAAGGACTCGAGGGACGACCATGGGACAAGTAAGCTTTGATAATTTGACTTCATATTCTTTGAAAATTGTCAGAGTTTTTTTTAATTAAACAGCTTTTGTAGAAATGTGCGACGCCGCCTTTTAATGCACGATTTTATGCTGATAGCAGATGCCATAGTTAAGGTTGCCCTTCCTGCAGACATTACCTATACAAAAAAGACTCTGACATCAAGTATAGTCTGTGGCAAGGGCAGCCTTTCCTTGATTCACGGAATTGAATTTACATCCTGTACTTTCATAAACCGTATTTTGATCATTAAAATTCATTCGGTTGCCAAGAATACGAATATCAAGAAGCCAAATTAAGAAATCACAGTTCAAGTATTGAAAAGGGGTCCTCTTCCAATATTGAATGGCTCAGAACGTCCTCAAGATCCTCAGTTCATCGAGAGTGTTACAGCCACTCAATTAGCAGTACTTTTATTTCCATTCGTCATGCAAATTAGGAATCACCATTTCAGACCGTAAAGATTTAGGAAATGTAAGTATCATGGAACAACGTTCAAACTTTTGATCAAGAAAACAACTACTACAAAACTCTATAAACTCTATAAACTCTATAAAGCAAACTAGATGACGTATTTTTCACCAAGTACGAACGAAGCTTCTCTATTTCAGAATGGAGAATTTCATAGTTAGAACTGATCGGAAAATAGCGATGTAAAAGAGAAAAATTAAGCCCTTTTTACAGGAAGAAGCTGCTATGCTTTTTACTTGGATCAGACCAAGCGCCATTTATAAACTCAAATCTGTGTCCATTTAGGGACCTCGATTTTAACCGGAAACCGGTCTTAGAACTTCATCTTACTCTGCTTTAATGCAGCAAGGTCTGAGCAGTGGGAACGAATCTCTCAGTCTGACTTGAAGTCATTTCTTACTGTAGTCCCTACGTTGCACTTTCCATCCATAAAAGTCTCTTGATATCCAAACTTAAACCGTATCTTAATAATAGCGAATCTGTTTTCACCCTTTCTTTGATTTGATTGTGCGTGGTTATGTCTTTGTAGCTTTGTATGTCGTCCCGTTTATCACATTATTTGTATAAGTGTCACATTATTAGTACTTCTTGTATTCCAACTTGATCAAACCACTCTTACTGTTTTTTATCTTATATAAATGCAACGTAACATACGTGTAGAACTTTCGTGATGATGGTGAATTTTACATCGAAAGCTTGAAAAAAAATTAGCATACGATCGAATTTCAGTGTTTACTTTATTTGCCTTCATGCTTTGTTTAAAAGATTTAGCCTTGGGATTTCTCATATGTAAGTAGAATGGAATTTACACCCGCATTATTTATTGCTATAACGTCCTTCATCTTTTTACAAAGTCATCCTAATCGAACAACTCTATTGTTCTAATGTTCATAAAGAATCTTTCCATCGCTCTTTAATCATTTTTAAATATCTTAAAACATGAATCATCTTGCTAAATGTTATATACTGGGGCGTAATTGTAGAGAAGCTAGGGGGCTAAATCACCCTCCCCAATATCTAGCGTCAAAGTATTTTTTCTAAATACTGTGCGATCAAAATAGCTTTTATTTATGCTAGAATGTGCGTCAGAGGCCGTTTCTGAGAAGCAGAGTTGCAACATTTTCTTCATCAACCAATCACGGTGGACAACACTTTCCCACTTCATCAATTTCAAAATGTAGCCCCCTCAGTATTTCTGTCACAATTATGGCCCGGGTATAACCCTTAAGTTTATCTCTGTATGTAGTATTCTCAGCTCACTTATAAAAAGTTATTTCTTCCAGTAGATGTTGTCGCAATTCAATACGTCAGGCATTTAAGAGACTTTATATTATTAGATTATTCATTTTTTTCTACTAGACTGTAGCTCCTTCAAAGCTTGGGTACCTTTGAAACCAGTTCCAAATGCTCCATTTGACTGCATGCCGCTTCTGTATTTGAGATGAAGTCTGTTTTGAGCATGAGTACCTAAAGGTTACTCAGAGGAGATAATTAACTCATGAAAATTTGCTATAGTTTCATGGACTTTGTTTCAAGACGGAAAAACCTCAAAAATCTAGAATTTTTAAAAATACAGGATGCGAATCGTTGATACTGACATGCTCAAAGACACAAAAAGACGTTGATGTAACATCGTCTGTTTGGTTTACAGAAAGAAAGAGACTAAGACTCGTAAGAGTCATTGGCAGTTGTATATCCCATAAAGGATTAACGACCTTTAACTTTGCGTTGCTTCATGTGCCTTCGCCTAGTGGCCACGCCCAATCCTTCTTAGATCAAGTGGCATAACTCTTGGTACCACAGAGTCTTAAGTTCAGGTTCTAGTTCAGGAACAATTATTTAGGATTTAAAGTTATCCTGCAAGTTAAATTTCGGATTTTAACTAACAAATGGATATATATGAAATATATAACAATTAAAATATTTAATTCAATCGACACGTAGGACGAGAAACGTCGTGGAAGCCCTGTTGAAAATACTCTGATGCTAGCACCATAAGAAGGAGGGGACTGGGTTTAAGTCTGAAAAGGAAAGACATACATAAGCATTGCGCCCTAGCAAAAATACAACATAAGAATAGTTTCCATGTCTTCCATTTACGTCTTTTTACTTTCCTTCTTTTCAAGGCATGTGATCTATGCGCCGTCAGCTCGTAACTCGTACCAAGGAGCATGCTTCCCAGGATTGTCCGATACAATGTTCGATCTGCTGAAGGGAGAGTCTACAGATTGGACAGTTGCAGCAAAAGAGTTATCGATGGTCGTTTACTATATTAGAGAAGCTACAACATTATTAGAATTCAAATGAGCCTTTGTAAAAAAAGCACTTGCAATTTTGTATTATCTCCAAAGGAAAGTAGATTTAATGCATGTTTAATTGCAGCACGTTCTTGAGAATGATAATTAAAGCTCTTAAAATGGCCACTATGTGTATTGAAGTTTGAAATGAAAGTGATGATTTTATGAACTTTTTGTTTACTTCTTGACGTGATATTCTATCGAATTGTTTACAGGAATTCTAACTCGACTGCATTTGAACAGCAGCAACTTCCCCATTCCAGTCGTCGTTTGACAATCAGCTACTAAATGCCATATACTAGTTCTCATCATTCGTAGAAGTTCTTCTGAGCTTATTTTACAAGCTCTCTTTTATCCCTTTGATAGGAATTCATTTCGGTGAAAGATACATTGGCAAATTTAACGGCAACGCTAGATAGCATTGTTATAAAATTCGTCTCCCGTTTTACTTGTTAGTTCTTTAGGTCACAAACACAGTTATTTAGCATCATCATCAGATCTCAAAGACATTCACATACACACACCCATATGTATATATATATATATTTATAAAAAAATATATATATAAATATATGAAACCTTAAAACAGCTGGAACAGACCCATTGTAAAAATTATATAATATATATATAATTTGGTGGGTGTGGATCAAACCTTGAACCTCTTGCACCGAAAACGCCTACTCAACCACCCCACTAAATCGTGCAATAGTTAAGTCGACAATCCGGGAAGTAGACCCTAGATTCTTACAGCCACCAGCACCCTAATTTTTTTCGCTTCCTTTTTTTGAAAAACTTAAGCTGTGGAAAAAGTTTTTTTTATTAATTTCTGTTCGTTTTATGTTGACATAGTCTTTTTCAGGGAAAAAAATAGTTTGAGGGTAAATAGTCATGGCGAATTGTTGTCTTCCCTACATCAGGATAGTACTGAC